>WNWK01009183.1:0-78676 GCA_009830355.1 Cherax destructor
GTTGTACATTACTGCATACCACCTTATGGCCCTCAGACTGGATTGTTCCTACTATGTAGTCTCTTTAGCCCATTCCATCCATTCCTTCCATTTCCTTAAATCCCCACCAGTTTTTAATGAGCAGTGCAACCCTTCCCTCTGCTTCCTCTATATTTCCTGAGGATTTGATATCCAGGTGGAAAGATTGCATCTGTTATCAACCTGGTGAGTTTCGTTTCTGTGAGTGCTATTATGTCTGAGGACGTCTCCTTGATTCTTTCGTGCCACTCCTCACACTTATTTGTTATTCCTTCTGCATTTGTATACCAAACCTTCAACTTCTTTTCTAAAACTGTGGTCTGGGGTAATGTTGGGGTTGGGGAAGTGGGAGACCTGATGAGGAACTATGGGTGGTTGCTGTGAATGTGGACTTTGTAATGAGGTGGGTGGGGGCATTAGGTATGGCATGTGTGTTTTGGGTTAGAATGTTTGGTTGCATTGGGGTTGTCCTGGTTGGGGGGCTTCTGTAGGTGGTTGTAAGGGAGATTGTATTTGATCTTCATCCTGAGTATGGGTTCTCCTGTCCATCTCCATCTTCATCTCTCTTTCCTCCTTTCGTCTTTGTATTCTCTCTTTTTCAGTTTCTGCCTTTCTTCTCGTGTTCTGTCACGGTCGAGATACACCTTCCAGTACGCCGCATGTTCCTTAGTCTTGTGTGTGTGTGTGTGATTACCTACTTGTAATCACCTATTTGTAGTTACAGGATCATTTTTTGCTACAAGTATGTGTATATCTTGCAAACATTTTACTCTAATTTAGATCGATGCTTTGGGCCTGAAAACCTTTTTAAAGTTTTATAAATATTTCCCAGGCTAAGGGGTTGAACACCTGGAAATGTATAGCCCTCATACTTAGTATCTGACAGAACTTCCAATACAACTAGCCACTATTACTAATAGTACTCAGTACTACCACCTCATCGAACGCCCAGCTTGATTCCTACTTCAACTTTCAGCAAATTGCATCACTGCTTTTGTGACCAATAACTATATCTGCATCTCTCGTTTCCCTTGATGAGACTCATGGTAACTATATTTCTGTATTAGAATGATAAAGCCAAGGTTGCCAAGCGTCTTTGAAATGAAGATACGCAGATGTTGTGCGTGTGTCATATTTTTAAATCTAACATGAGAATCCTACAACTGATAGAATCCAACTAACTATTCCATAGCAACATAATTTTTACTAACAGAATTTTTCTCAATCGAATCCCAATATCAACAACATCTTAGGAAGAGATTCCGACCCATCAAATCCTGAGAAGATAATCCTATCAATAATCTCCTTCCAACAGTCCTAAACATAGAAGCCAACCAACAGTCTTCTACAAACAGAATCCTATAAAGATGAAACAATCAAATAAGAAGTGCCAATCTTATCCCAATCTTATCCTAAAAGCATTGTCCTTAAAATAGAATCCTACCAACATTATAAAACCAACAGAATCTTAATAACACTCTGAACGACATAATCCTTAAAACAGAGTTATACCAGGATAATTCTTACATCAATCTTCAAATAAATAGAATCCTGTTAATTGAGTCAAGATAACAATCTTTTAATAACAATATCCTGGTAACAGAATTTTATTATCATTAACAACAGTATACATTGTATCAAGAGAATCCTTAGAACAGAATAACAAACTTCCTCCAAAGGAATCCTACGATCAGTCATCTGTCAACAGAGTCCTGCCAATAAAATCCTTATGCTAACAGAATTAAGTCAACAGAGTCCTACCAAAAGAATACTACTAACAGAATATTACCACCTTTAACCTACAAACGGTCTGTTACCAAAAAAAATCCTGCAAACAGATTACTTCCAACAAGTCTCACAACAGAGTCCTACCTTAACAGCCCGACCAACAGAATCCAAGCAACAGAATCATGACAACAGAATCCTTCCAATAAAGTCCTATCAACAGAATCCAACCAACAGAATCATGACAACAGAGTCCTACCAATAGAATCCAACCAACAGTTTCATGACAACAGAATCCTATCAACAGAGTCCTACAACATAATCCAACCAACAGAATCCAACCAACAGAATCCTACCAACAGAGTCCTACCAAAAGAATCCAACCAACAGTTTCATAAGAACAGAATCCTACCAACAGAATCATGACAACAGAGTCCTACTAACAGAATCATGAGAGTTGAATCCTAGCAACAGTCTCGCATCAATCAATGGCCTGTTAACCTGAGTGTAAAGGAAGCTTGGAGCAAAGAAACACAGTAGAAGATGTATTGAAATTGTATTTCTTCAAAAATCAGCTAGATTAATTCCAAACTTTTATCTTTTCCTTCACCAAGTAATTGTGATTATATAAGACTTTTTGTCTTTTCCTTCACCAAGTATAACAAAGTGATATTTACACCTATGTACACTATATACAAAGGAGTAGTGTTTAGTGCACGCCACAGTTGTCTAGGCTAAGCAGCAGCCAAAAGACAGACAACTTTCCACAACCAGCTCTATGCAGGAATTCCAATGACAAACTGCGAGTGGTAACCACGTCACCTTTTGTCATTGTTAAACTCGCATTTAATTGGCTGAACGAGTCGTTGATTTGATGATGGGGCCCTCATCACCAAACCCTTAACGATGGTTCGCTGGTTGGAGGAGCCTATGTGGGTGTGTTAACATGCTCCGAATAAAGGTTACATACTCTTTGCATGCAACACCCCACCCCAAGAGGGCTCAGGACCGGCTTCCACCTCAAATGGGTAGAGTGCCACCATGGCACATTATAATAATGGGACCGCCTTTCCCCTCTACCATCCCGCTCATTAGTTAAAGCTAAACTTTTCTCGAGACATAAGTCCAGCTTTAAACTTAAGAGTGAGACAGCCGCGGTAGGGCTAACATAGGTCCAAGGTGCCTGGGTCGGTAGCAGGGCACCCCCACTAAAACCCCACCACTAGGGGAAAAAAGGGCTGGTTCTACCCAAAGTCCCTAACACATCCTAACTAAATACAATGACTTCTGGACAACACATCAGCTATTGTGTTAAATTTTCCAGCAATGTATATAATTTTTATATTGTAGGGTTGCAATCTAATACTCCAACGCATGAGTCTGGTATTTTTGTTTTTCATGTGCTGCAGGTATACCAGAGGGTTGTGGTCGCTGTAGATGAAGACCACCTGAGAGGACTGGCCCACGTAGACATCAAAATGCTCTAATGCCAGAAGAGAGCCAGGCCCTCTTTCTCTATAGTAGAGTAGGCCCTCTGGTGTGGTTGATATTTGGCAGAAAAATGCCACAGGCTGCAACCCATCATCCCCAGATTGCAGAAGCACTGCCCCCACCCCAGACTCACAAGCATCAATCTGTAAGGAAAATGGTTTTGAAAAGTCTGGAGACAACAGAATGGGTGCAGTACAAAGTAATCTCTTTGCTTTCGTAAATGCATCTTGACATTCTGGGGTCCAAATAAAGGGAACTTTGTGACTGGTAAGTGAGGTTAGAGGTGCAACAATATCTGCAAAATTTTTACAGAATCTTCTATAAAACCCTACCATCCCTAGAAAACGTTGAAGGGATTTCCTGTCAGGGGGAACTGGATAATTTTTAATGGCCAGAATTTTTGCAAATTTAGGGGCCACTTTGCCACTACCTACTTCATGGCCCAGAAAATTAATAGTAGATTGGCCAAATGATGACTTTGATAAATTAACAGTTAAATGAAAACTCTGGAAGGTCTCAAAGAGAGCCTTAAGCCTAAACACATGTTGGTCCCAAGTGTCCGACACAACAACTATGTCATCTAGGTAAGCTGCCGTGCCTTCAAGTCCTTTAATAGCCTGATGGATAAGTCTCTGAATGATGCAGGAGAGTTTTTCATTCCGAAGGGGGTCACTGTATACTGATAATGACCTCCTGGAATTACGAAGGCAGAGATTTCCTTCGCCTTATCTGTTAAAGGTACTTGATAGTAACCTTTAAGGATACAAAAGTAGCCTTACCCACAAAGTCGATTACATCATCCAAACGTGGCAGAGGATAGGCATCTGCAATTGTGACCTCATTCACCTTACGGTAATCTGTGCACATTCGGAACCCTCCATCAGCTTTGTTAACAAGAATGCACGGTGAAGCCCACGGACTAGATGACTCCTCCACTAACCCATGCTCTAACAGAAATTCTACCTCCTGTTGAAGTAGCTTCTGTTTTCAGGATTAGCTCTGTAAGGAGAGTTTAATAGGTTTAGAGTTTCCAACATCTACATCATGATATCCTAATGTACATTTTTTCGGCACATCCGAAAAAATATCAGGATAAGACTGTAGAAGCGCAGTTAAATTAGTTACTTGAGACTTGGTCAAACCCAACATTAAAGGTTTAGGGTCCTTGAGGAGGACCGAATTTGGAAGCTTTACATTAATCTCAGAGTGCAAAGAGTCAGGGTCATCAGAGGCAGAGGACAGAGTCATTACTGGAACTTTATCTGGTGTATTAAAAGCTTTAATTTGATTAATGTGGTAAGTTTTGCTTTTGAGGTCTTGTCAAGGGGAGATACCACATAATTTACATCAGATAATTTACTTACGATTTGCATTGGTCCCGTAAATCTAGCTTTCAAGGTGTGGCCAGGTATAGGCTCCTGTACCAACACCTTATCTCCTGGATGGAAGGAGCGAAATTTTGAGTTTCTGTCATACCTCTGTTTCATCATATTCTGAGCTGCCTTCAAGTTAGCCTTAGCCAACTGACGTGCTACCTGCAACCTTGAAGAAGGGTTGTAGCTGGTTGTGGAGGCGTCTTCTCCCATCCATCCTTCTTTGAGCACACGTAGAGGACCTCGTACATTGTGCCCAAATATCAGCTCAAAAGGACTGTACCCTGTAGACTCTTGCACAGTTTCTCTCATTGCGAATAGCAACAGAGGAAGTGATTCATCCCAGTCTGTAGGAAAATGCAAGCAGAATGTTCTCATCATTGTTTTTAACGTCTGATGGAATCTTTCCAAGGCGCCTTGGGACTGAGGATGATAGGCAGTGGATAGGTTATGAACTATTCCTAGCTTAGTTAATGCTTCCTAAATGCTTTGGCAGTGAAGTTAGTACCTTGATCACTTTGAATAGTTTTAGGAATTCCAAAGCAAGAGATAAACTTAGTTAAAGCTTTAAGGATTGCTTTAGTGTTAATACTGCGCATGGGAACTGCTTCTGGGTATCTAGTTACTCTATCCATGATTGTGAATAAGTACTGATTTCCAGACTTAGCTTTAGGTAGTGGACCTACACAATCTATTATCAATTCTGAGAAAGGGTCTCCATTAACAGGAATGGGATGGAGAGGTGCAGGTTTAATGGGGTGTCCAGGTTTCCCTACCTGCTGACATTCTGGACAACAGCGAATATGATTCTTTACATCTTGCCTTAACTTTGGCCAAAGAATTCTTTTGTTATACGGTATTGAGTTTTGGTAATTCCCAAATGGCCTCCTAAAGAAGAATTATGGGCTATATTTAGTATCTGAGACCTAAACTTTCTGGGAACCACTAACTTATCTGTTTGTTGTTTTCCCTCCACCTCCTTACCAGTTTCAGTGCAGACTAAGTAATTATTTTTTAAGAGATATTTGACCGGGTGACCGAAATGGATTTACCCATAGCTGCCTCAAAAGCAGAGTTTAGTGAGGAGTCTTTCCGTTGTTCCTCCGAAAGGACAGTCCCTCAGGCATGGAAACAGAGACATCTGGCAATCCTGCAACCCTGGAATAGGAAGGCTTGATCTGGGGCTGTTCACTAAATTTACGAGGCTCTGGCCAGTTTTCCCAAAAACAAATTGTTTAGTCCGAGATCAGAGTCGTCCAAGGACGAGTTAACATTCTTATCAGACATCACTTTGGATTGTGCCCGAGTTATGGCCAACATCGGGGAAGAATTAACCATTATGGGTTCTATACATTTAGTAGACTCAATGTTATTACCCAGTAATAGCATTGCATCCTTCATAGGAAATCCTCCGAGACACCAACAGTCAAATACCCAGTGTAGTATTTACTCTGCACATAGATTTGATGTAAAGGGACAGAAAATACTGCTCCTCCAAAAGCTTCTAACAGAACTGAGGATTGCAAAGAGGTTTGATCAGAAAGGGGTAGTACTCCCTCTCTTATAAGTGAGCAATATGCTCCAGTATCCCTAAAGGTTTTAACTTCCTTTTCTCTGAATGTTCCTGAAGGGATATGTAACAAGAGCTATAGTAAGGGGCCATCCCCTTCTCTACTTCTTCCTGGGACATATTATTAGGGATATTAGAGATTGTCCCAAATGGTTGGGGTTTACTTGGACAATTGGGTCTGATGTGGCCAGGCTTGCCACAGTTATAACATACCATCTCAGCTTTTACTTTGGCACTTCGTTGATTTTGTGGCTTACGCCACTCTGGATACTGCCGCTTCACATCTCGTTGGGTAATTTGATGTTGCTCACCGGGTTGACCAGGAGTGAAGTAACGCTGCTCACCAGGTGTTTTAGTTGACTGCTGACGAGATTCACCTTCATCTTGACCTTTATTTCTCCACTCAGGAACTTTTCTTTGACGATCTCTGCTCATACCAGGCTGTTGAGGAAAGAGATAAGACCGCTCGGACAAGGAGCGGTTAGTTTCAAAAGTATCAGCCAACCTGGCTGCTTCCAATGCCGTAGGCAAGGAATGATCTTGTAGAAACACTCGAACCTCTGGACTAACAGACTCCAGTAGGTTGTCCACCAAGATGAGCTGCTTCAAATTTTCAAAATCAGCGACACCACTTGCCTTGTACCACTTTGTTAAAGCCCTGGTCTGCTGTCTGACAAAATCAACAGCAGACTGACCCAACTGCCTTCTGCCGAGTTTGAATTCTTTCCTATACTTGGCAGGAATACATTGATAAGCCCCAAGAACAGTGGTTTTCACAATGCGATAGTTTCCAAAATCAGCATTTCCCAGGCTAGAAGTAAATTCTTGTGCCTTACCAAACAACGCAGTATGCACCAGTGACGCCCAATGAACCTCAGGCCACCCTAAAGCTCGAGCCTGGTTTTCAAATGCTTCGAAAAACTGTTCAGGCTCTGCTTCAACAAAACGAGGAACAAACTGTACTGCCCTTTGCAAATTGAAGTCATCTACAGTCTGATGGAATTGTCTCCTCTCCTTCTCTCTATCAAATTCCTCCTTAGCAAATGCACGCTGTTCTTTAGTTTGTTCAAGAGTGAGTCTGGCTAGTTCAAGCGCCAGTGAACCAGACTCACCTGTCGATAACCCCACACCTGTGACTTGCTGGTTTTGCTCAGGAGTTCTGTCTCTCCCATTTTGTAGAAACCTCAATGGTGACCTACGATTAACAGCTCCTGTAGAGGGAGAAACACTAGACTGATATGCCATAGTTTCAGTTTGTATTTTACTCCTTATAATATCACGCAGCTGAGCAGCAGTAAGGGTACGCTGGTATTCAACACCAATAGAACGAGCGATACGCCAACAACGCTGTAGAGATAGTTTGGGCAACTTTAGCAGAGTTAACTCAGACACTAACCGTCTGACTCTAATAGGTGGCATTAACCCCCAACTTTAACACGCTGTAGCTCTATGCACGGTACGAATTGCAGTATACTCATACGATAGCAGAGCTGACACGCAATAGCAAAGCCAATATGCACACACACAATAGCAAGGCTGATACACAATAACAAACCAAATTGCAGAATACTCACAATAGCAGGCTGACCATAGCGAAGCGAATGCAAAAATGAGACACAAAATTCGTGAAGCGTTGGCAAAGCGTAAGCAATAAGCAATACCAGATAGCAAGCTATCTAGATACAAGACTAGCTCCTGCGCGAACTTCAACTCTAGGCTCAACTCCTGCTCTAAGTCTCCAAATTCAGCTCCAGGACAGGCTACCCATATTACAACCTCAGGTTCAATGGCCTGTTAACCTGAGTGTAAAGGAAGCTTGGAGCAAAGAAACACAGTAGAAGATGTATTGAAATTGTATTTCTTCAAAAATCAGCTAGATTAATTCCAAACTTTTATCTTTTCCTTCACCAAGTAATTGTGATTATATAAGACTTTTGTCTTTTCCTTCACCAAGTATAACAAAGTGATATTTACACCTATGTACACTATATACAAAGGAGTAGTGTTTAGTGCACGCCACAGTTGTCTAGGCTAAGCAGCAGCCAAAAGACAGACAACTTTCCACAACCAGCTCTATGCAGGAATTCCAATGACAAACTGCGAGTGGTAACCACGTCACCTTTTGTCATTGTTAAACTCGCATTTAATTGGCTGAACCGAGTCGTTGATTTGATGATGGGGCCCTCATCACCAAACCCTTAACGATGGTTCGCTGGTTGGAGGGGAGCCTATGTGGGTGTGTTAACATGCTCCGAATAAAGGTTACATACTCTTTGCATGCACACCTACCAACAGAATCATGACAACAGAGTCCTACTAACAGAATCATGAGAGTTGAATCCTAGCAACAGTCTCGCATCATGTGTACATTACCAGCTTCACCTACAGCTGCCACAACAAACACTTAGTATTGACCACGTACTGGAAACTGGAGGGAGAGGAAATGAGCTTAAGTGAAATGAGAGGAGAGGACAGAAGAGAAGATGAACGAGGAGATGAGGAGGGAGAATGAAGAGAGGAGAGAAGAGGCAGAGAAAGCCGAGGACAGGAAAGAATGGGATGGGAAAGAAGAAAGGTGAGGAGAGTAAAGGAGAATAGAAATTAAGGGATGAAAGGAGAGGAAGAAAGACTAAGAGGAAGGGAGTGGTTAGCAGAAGAGAGAAGAGAGAATAGAAGAGAAGAGATTAAGAAAGAGGAGAGGAGGTAGGGAAAGCCGAGAACGGGAAAGTATAGGATAGAAGAGAAGAAAGGCGAGGAGAGGAAGAACATAAATGAAATGAGAAGAAGAGAGACAGGAGAGAGAAGAAAAACTACGATAAGAGATATTTAGGAAAGGAGAATAGAGGAAACCAGGAGAGGAGAAGAAAGGCTAGAAGACGAGAAAAGAGGTTAAGAGAGAAAGCGAGGAGAACAGAGTGGAAAGGCTGGGAGAAAGAACAGGGAAAGAGATAAAGGAGGTGACGCTGAGAAAGGGAGAAGAGAAAGCAGAGATGCAAGAAGCACTCTGATACTGACAAGGGAAATCACAAACCAACTCATTTCCTTAAGGCTAATACAAGGATGTGCCACTTCCAGCAAGACACTGTCCACACCGTGCCACTTCCAACAAGACACTGTTCACACCGTGTCACTTCCAGCACGACACTGTCCACACCGTGCCACTTCCAGCACGACACTGTCCACACCGTGCCACTTCCAGCAGGACACTGTCCACACCGTGCCACTTCCAGCAAGACACTGTCCACACCGTGTCACTTCCAGCACGACACTGTCCACACCGTGCCACTTCCAGCAGGACACTGTCCACACCGTGCCACTTCCAGCACGACACTGTCCACACCGTGTCACTTCCAGCAAGACACTGTCCACACCGTGTCACTTCCAGCACGACACTGTCCACACCGTGTCACTTCCAGCAAGACACTGAACACACCGTGTCACTTCCAGCAAGACACTGAACACACCGTGTCACTTCCAGCACGACACTGTCCACACCGTGCCACTTCCAGCACGACACTGTCCACACCGTGTCACTTCCAGCACGACACTGTCCACACCGTGTCACTTCCAGCACGACACTGTCCACACCGTGTCAACAAGACACTCCCAGCATCTCCTTCTCTACGTTTTTGAGAGACAAATTATAGGAGTTTCATTGAACGACTGCGTTATTTTTTAATACACTAAGAATTTCGTTCGCAGGAGCTGGCAAATGAGTACAAATGCTGGACACGAGTGCCGGAGACATTTCAGGAGGACGTAAACCAATTAACCGCTTGAAGAGATTGATGAAATAGCCTCTTGCTGACCTCTCCTGGAGGGTGTTCCAGGGGTCAACTCCCCCCGCCGCCTGGTCCATGAGTAAGAGAGAAATGTTCGCTAACGCGCTCCTACTGGACCACTCTTTGATCTGTGTTAAGCGATGACTTGATCACGATCTGGAGAGAGCGAAACGAGGATTGAATTAGACACATGTACTACACCTGGGAGTCTGTGTGTAAGAGATTTCTCCCTCCGGTGGTTTTTATGGGCCTAAATGAGAACCATGAGACTCTCATATCAATGTATTAGATTGATGAAGCCTCTGGTGGGCGAAACGTCTTTCGTAAAAACGTAGCCAGGTGTTGCACGTGTGTCATATTCATTAACTTGTCTGTTTTATGCTGTATGATTATACAGAGCGGAATGTTATACCAGTATAAACCTGTATATCAGTGGTCTAAAATGCCGACAAGAGGATGAATTAGACGGCTGTGTAGCATCTGGGTATCTTTACTCTGTAGACGTTTCGCCCACCAGCAGCTTAATCAATACAATACAGAAGACTCCGGGTTATTTATGTAATCAGTCCCTGAGCCCAGGAACAGACGTTCAGTATCGTAGTTTTGACGAATCTGAAGCAAACACATCAAGACTACGGTATTAACTACTTGCTTCTAGGCAGAGGGACTGATTACCTGATCTTCTACCGCTTCAGCACCTCTGTTTGGTATTAATAAAGCCACTGGTAGGCGAAGCGTCCACAGAATAAAGATACACCAGATGCTGCACAGGCGTCTTAGCTTGTTCTGTTGTGTCGGAGGCAACTTCCTCGCCTCCATTATTGTCGTGCGTGTCCCTCGTCACTTAAGGTAGCAAGGAGACCGTGGGGAAGCAGTCGCTTACTAAGCCATTTGTCTCTGTTAGCGTCTTGAGTTCCCACTACGACGAGCTAACTATTTTGCAACAGATTTCGCTCAGTCGGGGGCAGAAGACTTCGGTTCATAGACATACATATGTATCGTACTCTGTCAGATGTTGACGTCGGTCTTGTGCAGTGATGTTCTTCGTCTGCAAGCACAATATATATTGACCATTGTAAAATATGATTTTCCGCATACGAGATATCCCCTTTCCCAGGATATCTTTTCACGCATATCTCTCTCACACCAGATATCCCATCACTCAAGCTATTATTACCTCCCTCACGATATCGTCTCCAACAAGACATCTTTCTCACACATATTAATGCGTAGCCATGTTTTTATTCCATGCACCACACCTAGCCGGCCACGTCCAGTTTAGAATGGTGGCCCGCGGCTCTTAAACGAACCCATGAAAATATAAATAAGTCAGTACAACCAGGTGAATGTGTCAACCTACAATACTCATGCACGTAAGTAAAGAACGCGCGCTATCACGCCCGCATACTGCGTGAGCCTAAACACTCAGATAAACACACACAGGAGATAGAAGTTAGGAATTGGGGCCCGACCCTCAGACCCTCATAAACACAACTCGGTGAATACACACACACACACACACACACACACACTCCACGGCATATGGCAAAGATCAACAAACTTCAAAACAGCATACAAGAACATATATAAAGTTTTGAAGGATTTTTTATATAAGACATATATACTTGACCAATTACTGAGTACGCAGCTCCAGCATGTAGCCCACGCCTGGTCAAGGAAGTGAAGAAGCTCGAAAAAGTCAACAAGTTTGCAGGCAGGCTGGTGCCAGAGCTGAGAGGAATTTACTATGAGAAGAACCGAACCTGACGACCCTAGAGGAACGACAATGGAATAATAAAGACAAGCAGTATAATTTGAACCTTTATTGACAAAGTTTCGCCCACACAGTGGGCTTTATCGAGTCACAAACAGATCTGTTTGTGACTTGATAAAGCCCACTGTGTGGGCGAAACGTTGCCAATAAAGGATCACATTATACTGCTTATGTGTTTATTTTTCCATTGTGTCGGTATTTTATACCATTTATTTCCACAGAGGGAAGACAAGGAGAAACATGATTACTACATTCAAAATCTTAGTAAGAATTTATAGGGCAGATAGAGAGAGACTGAATTAAGAGGACCAGACTCAAGAGAACATCAATGGAAAGGAAAACTGTAGATGAGTCATAGGGGTGTAAGGTAGTGTGTCTTCAGTTCTCAGTGGTTGAAAGGTGGATTGACTTGGATGAAGCAGTGACGAAGACAAACTCAATACACAGAGTCATGAGTAGAGATGACAAGTCCCTAGAGGCAAGAACTCAGTGATGCCGACAATCGTATTCAAGGAGGCAGGACCAGGAGCTTATAAAATACTGAGAGGAATTGACAAGGTGGACAGAGACAGGATGTTTCAGAGATGCGACACAGCAACAAGGGGTCACAACTGGAAGTTGAAAACTCAAATTAGTCACAAGGATGTTAGGAAGTATTTCTTCAGTCATAGAGCTGTCAGAAAGTAGAACAATCTGGAGAGTGATGTAGTGAAGACGGGATTCATACATAGCTTTAGGAAGAGGTCCGATAAAACTCATGGGGACCTATTATTGACCAGTGAAGAGGCGGGGCCAGGAGCTATGAATTGACCCCTGCAATCACAACTAGGTGAGTACAACTAGGTAAGTACACATTTCTCCAAAACTTGAGTTGTACAATCAATCTCTTCAATAAGGACAAGTGTCAGAAAATTGGAAAAACATAATATGTTTCCTGTATTTAAAAAGAGGACAAACAAGAGACGCTGGACTACTGGCTGATATCGATAATATGCGTAAAGACAAAGTTCTTGAGAACATAGTAAGAAAAGGAAATTAGAGCACTTGAAGAGAAGAAAATTCTTTTCAGATTGAAGGTAGAAAATTCCTGTCCTACAGATTTCCTTGAATTTTATGGGAGATTAACAGAGATAAAAGAAGAAAAACATGACCGAGCAGCCTGCATCTTTTTGGACAGAAGAAAAGTGGTTGATATAACACATATCAGATATTAGTCCAGAAATTAGAACACACAGAGTTGCAAGCAGAGTGAAGGAGGTTAGAGTTGGGTTCTGAAGAAATCAGTACTAGGACTGTTACTGTTCTTGATATACGTGAAAGACTTGCCAGTGAAGATTAAGTCCTATGCATCGCTGTTTTCAGATAATGTAAAACTAATAAGAAGAGTAAAAGCAAGGGAGGACAATAATTATCTTTATGGTGATGGGTTATTGAGTTCATCCCGAAGAAATGCAATGTCATGTGAATCATAAAAGGTGAGAGCAGTCCTGACAGAGATAAAAGTGGAAAAATCGGAGAGAAAAGAGTATCTGGGTTAAATGTAACGTCAAGAATACCGTCAGAAATATATATAAACTCAAAGAAGTTGGTGGCACACGCAAGGTGAGCAGACATCAGATGACCATTCAAGAACGTGAATTAAAAAAAAGCCTTCAGAAACATCGTATACACTACATATGACGCAAGTCACTGAGTATGCGTCTCCAGCATGGAGCCCACACCTGATACAGCACGTGAAGAGCCCCGAAAAGTCTTAAGGTTGGCAACCTGGTTACTATGAAAACTGTGAGGAATACACAATGAGAAGAGGTTGAATGAACCGAATCTGACGACCTTGGAGGAGAGGACATTGGGTGACATGATTAAGACAAAGAATCTTAAGGGAAATTGATAGGTAGATAAGGATAGATTATTTAAATTAAGAGGTATAAAATCAAGAGGTCACACGTGGAAGCTGAATTGAAAGATGAGTCACTGGGATAAAATGAAGTATTTTTTATTCTCATTTTGGTTGAAAAGCGGAATGACTTAAATGAGGCAGTGGTGGAGGCAAACCTCAACACATAGCTTCAGCATGTGATGTGATACTGTCTAAGTGGCCAGAAATCAGTGAAGCCGATCAAAGAAGGATAGGAGACGGAAACAGGAGCTGAGTCTCAGCTCCCCATAAATGCAACTCGGAGGGCACAATTCTCTACATGTACGTTCGTATAAATAATTCCGAAATATATTTTATTCAGGACCATTTCAATACATAGAATGTGTTCAATTTCCCTTCATTGTAAACACGGCAGGAAATGAGATTTTCATGAGCCAGACCACACTGGTGTAGTCAGTATAGCGTAGTTGTGTAGTGGGTGGCAATAAAAATCATGGATCCTTTTTCAAATACAGGCAATTTGTCTACCCTGTCGCACATAACAGGGAAAATGATTTACTATAATCCTAAACAGTAAGAGAGACATAGAAATAATCGTTAAACTGCATAGTGTGGCTTCCAAACGTCTTCCACTGAAAAGTAATATCTTATCAATATGGTACTGACAGTGGTACTTCAATATGGTACTGACAGTGGTACTTTTTGCTTTGTACAAAGCAGGAAGTATCATGGTATATCTATGTCATGGTATATCTATTTCTATTACCGTATAGCCTTGCCTACTACTATTACTACAATATATTCCCGTACAGCAATAAAGGAGTGGAATGGACTGCCTGCACTTGTCAAAGGCTGTCATAGCATGAGCCAGTTCAGGAAGAGAGTTAGAAGGTACCCGATGAATGAAGCTGCAGAAAGGGAGAGTAATATTCATGCACTTATTACCGTGATCTAATCCTCTTTTGAATGTTTATGTAAATAACTCAGTTTACAGTATTCCTAGTATATCTATTTATATTGTAACAGCTTTTCACACAGTTGAGTTACTTAGCTGTTTTAACTTTTAAGGTTTATATAATAAGATATTACAAGGACCCCGATAGAAATAAGTTATTTTGTCTGAATTTTTGGGTTATCCTAGATAACCTATACATATGGTGTTATGTATGACAATTTATGTAACTGTATTTATATGTACCTGTCTACCTGGAGGGCATTCCGGGGGTCAACGCCCCCGCGGCCCGGTCCATGACCAGACCTCCTGGTGGATCAGGGCCTGATCAACGAGGCTGTTACTGCTGGCCGCACGTAGTCCAACGTACGAACAACACCCCGGCTGATCAGGTACTGACTTTAGGTATCTGTCCAGCTCCTTCCTGAAGACAACCAGGGGTCTATTGGTAATTCCCTTTATGGGTGGTGGGAGGCTGTTAAACAGTCTTGGAGTGTCAATGGAGGACACTCTCATGCAGTTCCCAGTATCGTCTGCAAAGGACGATACGATGCTATGGTCTACATCTCTGTCTATGTCTGATATGAGGATGAAGAACAGGATAGAGGCCAGGTACTGTGCCTTGTGGAACAGAGCTCTTCACTATGGCAGCTTCCGATTTAACTCTGTTTACCACTACTCTTTGTACCTGTACCTGAACAAACGTACTTACAGTACATCAGAGTGTAACATTTCAGGATATCTCTGTATTCTATTACAGCATAACATTATCTATTATTTCGTTATTTCTCCATCCACTAGTACGGTATATCTCCTTCTGGTGGCAGCGGTTGGATTATTTTTTGCTTGACTCTCTAATGAAGGCTTGGAATAAATGTAACGACTATGGACCAATACACGTCTCACGTCTCGAGGGTAGATTTAGATTTTGCCACCGAAGTGGCTGGTTTATTGTGGACCCTATATCCATCCTGTGGACGGTAGCGCAAGAGCATATGGATACACAAATGGCCTAGGAACTAGGCCCCAAAAGGGTTAC
Source organism: Cherax destructor (assembly GCA_009830355.1). NCBI lineage: Eukaryota > Metazoa > Arthropoda > Malacostraca > Decapoda > Parastacidae > Cherax > Cherax destructor. The sequence goes on from WNWK01009183.1 coordinate 15,604, forward strand.
AGGTGTACATTTGGGAGAAGGTACAAGTTAGAAAATTTCATAAATTCCAAGAAAGGGGAAATAATCCCCAGGTACAACTGTTAGGACAGGTATAACAAGTAGCTCAGAGGTTTAACTGAAGATAATAACAGAGCCCCAGACTCAAGTCCCCTTAACTCTACCTTTGTCCCTAGGAAAGAAAGAGGTAATACCCTTGAGTATATGTAAGAAAATATTTTTCAACCAAATATGGCCTATTCCAAACGACGATGAGGATAGAGTATTTATTGCCCTTCCTCGAATAGATAAGGATTTAAAGGTCATTTGTAGATTCTTATAAAAAAAAATGAGAATATTACAAGGTATAGAGGCTATGTTAAGAGTTTAATGGTCCGAAAGTTTGGCAGATGCTATGAGGAGACTAGATGCATTATAACATAGGAGGACCCTACAAGGTTTGCTCAGGAATTTAAAATTTAATATAATGCTGTCATTCGCTCCCATTAACCAACCAGCTTTATAGACCGTATCCAGTCTAGTTGTGTATGAGGATGCTGCACTGGACCTGGAAAAAGAAATTACTCTATCACCAAGTTTTGATTTGCTTTAGGTATATATTTTGGAATACCTGTTGGTGACCAAGACAAATCATGATTGCGCAGCAGCAACAAGTGAATGCTATTCGCAATTCGTCGAATCTGAAGAGCCAATAATTCATCACAATGTCTGATATTTTGTATAATAGTCATTTGGACATTCAAAATAAGGTAGCGGTAGAAGATGGAATATTATTCTTGTAAACATACCATCATCATCTTTGTCCAGGGGCACACGGAGAAAATTTTCCAAATCCCAATCCACTTTTTTTCAGAAGGGAAAGTTGCATCTTCTGAAAAGTGTGACGATGTTGTTACCTTCACTATCACATAGATCATTACCTTTACTATCACATAGACCATAACCTTCACTATCATATAGATTATTACCTTCATTATCACGTAGACCATAACCTTTACTATCACGTAGACCATAACCTTCACTATCAATGGACACCATAACCTTCACTTTAACATAGACCATAACCTTCACTATAACATAAAACGTAACCTTCAGTATAACATAGACCATAACCTTCACTATAACATAGACCATAACCTTCACTATAACATAGACCATAACATTCACTATAACATAAAACATAACCTTCACTATAGCATAGACCATAACATTCACTCTGGCTCAGATGAATCATTACCTCCACTTTAACCACTATTAAAAGCGGGTCATAAAATTAGCATTATTTTATTGTCTCGAAATTAATACTCATCAAATTAATCCCCCAGGGAATTTAATTATATTCTCTCATTAATTATCTCGACTGTGTCCTGCGTAGAGAACCAACATAATTACAGATTTCAAATTCCCTGAACTCCAGGTTTTCTTTTATAAGTTCGGGATAAGCTATCCATGTATTTAGCAGTGTTCTCTATCTGGCAAAATTTTATATTGGTTGCAGTGCTCGCCAGTGGCGGACCTACATTTTAGGGGCTCTGAAGCTTGAACTGTTATGGGGGCCCTTCTTAACCCCTTCTTATACAGTAGACCCAAAATTTTTAAGTATTGTGGAGTAAAGTGGCTTCTGGAGCCCCTCCAGGATTAGGAGCCCCTTAAGCTTGAGTTTCATTAGTTTCATAGTAGATCCCCGTCCCTGCTACTCAAATTGGTGATTGTGATAAGACTTTCCTGGGTGCAAGACATGGACTGAAGAGTGTCACAAGGTATTGGGAGGAATACCTTGCAGAGCAAGTTGACTTTTCTCTGATGGATGTTTATTATTAAAAGAAATGGGAGGTATATGTATATACGTATATATATATATATATATATATATATATATATATATATATATATATATATATATATATATATATATTCAATAATAACGATGAAGCGATACTAGATGCAAAAGAAACACAAGGGGAGTTGAATGATAGTTCTAGGCCTTTCGTTTTGCAATCAACACATCATCAGAAGTTTGCAATGTTGTAGAAATGTCTAGGGAGTCCAAGTAGATTAGTTCTAGTGAATGTTTCTAGTTCGAATGAGGTAGGTGATGCCATCCAGACCAGCGCCAAGTGCCAGAAAGATGAGACAGAGTGTTAAACCAGTGGAAAACAACCCTCCCACAAGCAATGGTAATCTAGTAATGACCTAGCGAAAATAACGTTAGTGACATGACAGTTATTAAAAACTTGGTTAAACTTTTATACAATAAAGAAAACTTTAAAAACTGAATATAGATATATCTGGCAAGTGTTCTAGGAAAATTGCGTAATATTAAAAAAATAGTTAAAATAATCATGGTAACGATATTATTATTATTAATATTTTTATTTATAATAATATTTAGTATTTTATACATACAGCTTTTTCAATGACAATGATGTAAAAATTGAGCTTTTCGGACCATACCTAACTTAGAAACCTAACCTAATTTAACTTAATGTAATTTTTTTGTAGCTAAATCCTGCTATATTTAATACAAATTAGTTTAAATTTATTTAATATTACTTAAAAACAATTATATATATTTTTCGTTATATTCAAATTGGTTTTCTGAGATTTATGGCAAAGACAGTTAGGCCTAACTCGTTGGTTTGACATATTCGGCTCGATATACATATATTTAACACATCTTCCGTCTCCCACAGAGGCAGCGGGACCCGAAGAAGAAGAACTATTCTCACCATCACGCATTCCATCGATCCTATGGTTCAGATGCTCCTCCAAACTGCAAATATCCCCACCCTTTCAGAGTACAGTCACTGTAGCTCCCACTTCCAGGACTCATGTCTGTTTAACCGGTTTTCCTGAATCCCTTCACAAATATCACCTCGCTCACACTCCAACAGCACGTCAAGTCATAAAAACCAGTCACTCCTTTCTAACATGCTCACACACGCCTGTTGGATGTTCAAGCCCCTTCCATGCAAAGTCTTCTTCACCCTCTTCCTCCAACCTTTCCTAAGATGGCTCCTACCCCGCCTTCTATCAACTGCAGATTTATACTTCTTCCAAGTTATCCTATTTTACTCCATCCTCTGTAAATGTTCAAACCATTTCAACAACCCCTCCTAATCCCTCTAGATAATGTTTTCAGTAACCCCGCACCTCCTTTTAATCTTCAAATTACGAATTCTCTGCATAATATTCACACCACACACTGCCCTAGGACACATCTTGTCTCCAGCGTCCTCCTCGCTGCAACATTCACAACCCATGTTTACACCTATATAAGAGCGTTGGTACCCTTATACTTTCATACATTTCATCCTTTTTGCTTTTATGATTATGCTGACTCTACAGATACCTAAATGCACCACCCACCCTTTTTTCCTCGTCAGTTCTATGGTTCATCTCGTCTTCATAGACCCGTCAGCCGCCAAATTCACTCTCAAATAACTGATCACATTAGCTTTCCCCATACTTCCTCCTTCCAATCTGATATCCAATCTTTCATTACCTAATTTTTTTTGTTACTCTCATCAACTTGTTGTTTCCTATGTTCTCTTTTAATTTCCTTCTGCTACATACCCTAGCAAATTCATCCACCAACTGTTTTGCAATTTCTTTTCAGAATCTCCCAAAAGGACAGTGTCATCTGCAAAAAGCAACTGTGACAACTCGCACTTTGTATTACATTCTTTATCTTTTAATCCAACACCTCATTCCAACACCCTAACAATTACTTATGTTACAACTTCATACATAATTAGGTTCAGTAGGCATGGTGACCTCACCTACATTCTCTAACCTGAGCCTCAATATCTTCATAAAAATCTTAACTGTTTTAAGTAACCTGCTAACTAATGCATGCACTTGCAGCATCTGTCGCAGTGTCTTAAAAAGATTCAACATAGAAGTAGTTTTTAAGAATTAACGGATGGTTAAAAGTATTTTGATCAGGAATTCCCCTCAGCTGTGTTGGTAATACAGTGCCAACACAGTCGGAAGCCAGAGTGCCAGTTTCTTGTACTTTATGGCTGGAGAAAAAAACACTTTAGAATAGGAAATTATAAAACATGATTAACGTTCAGTATATAATAATAGTTTCAGATTATTCAAACTCGATTCGTTTATAACTGAACATAACTGAAGGAACACTGCAGCAGGCCTACTGGCCAATGCGAGGCAGGTCCAATTCTCCAACCGGCTTAAGCCAATGCCTTGACTTAGTCAGGTCAGCTACATTCACTTAAGGGAGGTAGCCATAAGTGTCGTAGTTCCATACCGAGGAATTAGTGCCTGTTTTCCTGCTGTCTTGTGTTAGACCTGTGTCTACTCAAGAGTTGGGTGCGATAGATAAACTATAGACGTCTCCCTCTTGATAGACTATAGACGTCTCCCTCTTGATAAACTATAGACGTCTCCTTCTTGATTAACTATAGCCGTCTCCCTCTTGATAAACTATAGACGTCTAACTCTTGAAAAACTATATACGTCTCCCTCTTGATAAATTATAGACGTCTCCCTCTTGATAAACTATAGACGTCTCCCTCTTGATAAACTATAGACGTCTCCTTCTTGATAAACTATAGACGTCTAACTCTTGAAAAACTATATACGTCTCCCTCTTGATAAACTATAGACGTCTCCCTCTTGATAAACTATAGACGTCTCCCTCTTGATAAACTATAGACGTCTAACTCTTGAAAAACTATAGACGTCTCCCTCTTGATAAATTATAGACGTCTCCCTCTTGATAAACTATAGACGTCTCCCTCTTGATAAACTATAGACGTCTCCCTCTTGATAAATTATAGACGTCTCCCTCTTGATAAACTATAGACGTCTCCCTCTTGATAAATTATAGACGTCTCCCTCTTGATAAATTATAGACGTCTCCCTCTTGATAAACTATAGACGTCTCCCTCTTGATAAACTATAGACGTCTCCCTCTTGATAAACTATAGACGTTTCCCTCTTGATAAACTATAGACGTTTCCCTCTTGTTTTAGGTGAGTCGGCTGTAGATTCGTTTTTCCTTAACGCACCGGAAGTTACGATTCTTCAGTACGCGGAAGTTATGATTCACACACTGGATACACTATACCTCAAACCACAGAATGTGCGATGTTGCCCTTCACTGCAAACATAAATATCTAAATGAGTATAATTGAATAAAAATATACGGTAATAACAACAAAATGTTAGTGTGAACATCCATTATTTTGATGTTTTGGTTTACTCGTTTTTATTAAAGACAACCATGACTTAATATCCCATTTCCACGTTCTAGGAACGCTCTATATATAATAATATGGAACACAAATTCTCAACATGTCACGGATATACGTGAGTAAGAAGAAGCAAAAGTAACATGAATTACTGTGTGTGTGTGTGTGTGTGTGTGTGTGTTAGAAATTAAACACAGGAGAAACATCATGTACAAGTGTTAAACACGGACAAACGTTAATCATTATACGAGTGTTAGAGATAAACATACTCGTGTTATTATTTTCATTAGTCTTAATACCTGTGGAATTTGTTCACTAAACACCCTTGTATAGCTCAGTATGAAACACTTGTATAGCTGAGTATTGAGCACTTGTATAGCTGAGTATTGAGCACTTGCATAGCTGAGTATTGAGCACTTGCATAGCTGAGTTTTGAGCACTTGTTTATAGAACACCTAGGAAAGCTGTACTTAGAGCATACTTGCCATAGCTGTGACTAGAACACACTTGCGGTAGCTGTCTATACGCACCTACGACACTACTACAGATGAAGGGAACACGACACTTATGGCAGGTGTGTAGGGAACACATCTGTAGTAGCTGTGTATGGAGCACACTTCTCTCAACTGTGAATGGAAAAGACTAAAAATTCGGTAGAGATGTATGGGGTCCTGCCGGTGGGCCTGAGTAAATTCACGTTATTTTGACGCGTCTTGCCAGAGTAAACTTCCGAGTGGTGGGCGAAATTTGACATCTGTGCATCAATCAAGTTTGATGGTTGCAACGTAGCACAGCGTAACACAAGAGTCTTTGTGCTCAACTGGATGGGGGTCGCTGTACGATCGCTATTATTTCATGAGAAGGATTACCATGAGAAGGAAATGATGCTTGGTGATCGATCTCTGAGTGTCTGAATATACAAAGGGAGAGAGAGAGAGAGGATCTCTGTGATCTATTTATAAATGTTATAGCTGCCATGCAGCCAGGGCGAGGTTGCGGGTATGTTAAAGTTGCAAGGCAACTCAGCACGGGGAAGGAAAATTCAATACCACACATCTTGGAGTTCGTGGAGAGAAGAGCGGGTTTTAAACTTTCATGGACGCCAGATAACACCCTATCGAAGACCGCATTCGGCGGGATTTCATAGGTGTACTTAGTCATAAATGCAATTTTTGTCCTAACTTTACTCTTTTAACTTCACGTTTAATTATTTCTGTTTTCCATCATTATGGGCAGATGAACAGATAATGGCAGCCAAAGACAACCCAAATAAGATGAAGTTAGACGAATGGATGAACAATTTGTGATTATATTCCATCCGCCTCAGGAGAGATTAATTGATTCCAGTGAGGGGCTCTTGATCTGAAGAATAGGGCTTGTCCTCCCCTTCCTTGGATTGAACCTGAGTGTTTCTCACTTCCCTGGTGCTGTATGACCCCTAGAGGTTTATTGCTTCTCCCTAAATATAATAATAATAATAATAATAATAATAATAATAATATTATTAACAACAATAATAATAATAATAATAATAATAATAATAATAATAATAATAATAATAATAATAATAATAATAATAATAATAATAATAATAATAATAATATTATTATTATTATTATTAGTAGTAGTAGTATTGTTATTATTATTAATTTATTTTTTTATTATTATTATTATTATTATTATTATTATTATTATTATTATTATTATTATTATTATTATTATTATTATTATTATTATTATTATTACCACTATTATTACTATGAATCTTAATCAGGATCCAAATACAAATAAAAAATCGTATTGTTGCTTAGGATGCTGGACATTTGTTTGTACTTTGAAATCTTCAGTCACAACCTACAGGAAGCAATTAATGTAGGCAAGAAACAGGCGATCAACTCACACTGGCGGTGGAGCCAGTGTGAATTGATCAAATAAATCAAATAAATGAAAACATATATCGGATTTGAAATCAGGAGAGCAATGGTTTCCTAGAGGTTATCCAGGATTGACTTTTTTTAAAACAGTCTGTTTAATAACTAACAAGAAGTAATGACTTGGAACTAAATAGAAGTAAAAATAGAAAGATGTACGTGTCAGTTTACGTCTTTATGAGAAAAAAAGACACCAGCAATCCTATCATTGCCTGAAGGGTAGTACCTCGCTGGGTGGCTGCTGTCTATAGACTTCCCTCGTAAATGATCTATAAGTCACTGATGAGATTAGCCCACTTGACATTTAATAATAAAACTTTTAATGTTACATGGAAATTTAATGAGGATTACGCTTGTGCCAGCTGCTCGAAGAATATATTCCTAACAGAGACATCAGATCAAACAAAAGAGATCTCAGATGAATGAACAGGAGGCTAAAACATCTTTAGGGAAATATGAGAGTAATTTATCGATACAGCAACAGAGGAGAAGGTCATCTATTAAAGAGAGATGAGGAAAGCTAAACTAGACTATGAAATTCAGTGTACAAAGGAATCAAAGACAATTCCGAAATTTTTCTTCCAGATATATAAAAGAAATATTAAAAAAAGTTGAGTCGACTAACTCTGAACAGCTTATTTATAATGAAAATAGATGTGTATTCGAATTAGAGTTATATTCCTGTTGAGTATAGAGGGTAAAGTTATTATTGAAAGAATCAAGTATAAGACAAAGAGAAAGATTGCAAAGGAACCAGGTTTTACGAAGGATAGGGATGCAAAGATCAACTGTTGACATTGAACCAAAAATGTGAACAATACTTCATTAAAGGTAAGGAGCCTTTTAATGCATTTATGAATTTACAAAAAAAAAAAAACATTTGATAGTATTGATAGGGAAGCAATGTAGCAGATGATACAAATGTATGGAAAAGTGGGTAGGTTACTTAAAGCTGTAAAGAGATCTAATGTGAAGTGTATGTGGGAGGGAAGGGGGGTGGGTATTTTTCAGTGAAAAAAGATCTTAGACAGCAATTCGTGATGTCATCATGGTTGTTTAACATATTTTTAGATGGAGTTGTGAAAAAAGTAAACACTAGAGTATTGGAGAGAGGCAAGTGATTAAAATATAACGAATCTGATACAAAGTGGGAGCTGTCATAATTGCTTTTTGTCGATGACTCGATGTTTCTTGGAGATTTCGAATATAAGTGCAAAGATTGGTAGAGGAATCTGAGAGGGAATAAAAGAGCAGAAAATTGAAACTGATCATAGGAAAGGGCAAGGAATAGAAATAACAGATAATCTAGGTGAAGGGAGTATGGAGGAAGCAAATATATTTAGATATTTGTGAGTTGACTTTTCAGCCGATGGGTCTATGAAAAATCAGGTCAACCACAGAACTGACAAGGGGGAAAATAGTGAGGTGGCTCAGTGAAGCATGTATGGAGTCAAAGAATCTTTTCCCTGGAGGCAAGAAAAAAGGGAATGTACCAGAGTATAGAATATCAATACTGTTATACATGGGTGTGAAGCATGGGATTTAAACTTTTCAGCAAGCAGGGCGCTGTAGGCAGGGGACATTTGTTTAAAGGCAATATATGGTGTGAATATTATGTAGAGAATTAGAAGCTTGGAGATAAGAAGGTGTGCGGTTACCAAAAGTATTATTCAGAGGGCGGAGGAGAGGTTGAAGTTATTTGTACCTGTACAGAAGTTGGAGAAAAGTAGGTTCATTAGAAGGGCATATAAATCAGGGGCAGAGAGGAGTGGAGGTCGTCCCAGGAAGAGTTGGAGGGAGTAAGGGAGGTTTTGAGTGCTAGGGGCTTGGACAATCAATAGGACTTTGTGAGTGCGTTGGATTGGGGGTTTTAATGACTTGATTTGCTTTGGAGTGTAAGCAAGATAACATTTACGAATGGTTTCAGGAAAACTGGTTATCCGGACTTAAGTCTTAGAGGTGGAAACTGTAGTGCCTTCACTCTGAAGGAAGGGTGGGGATGTTGCACTTCAGAGGAACATCAGAGCTGTGATTTTAGTAGTCTTTCAGCAAGAAAGATATTAAATGAATGACTATGAAAGTGTTTATTATATTTCGGTTCACCCAACCTGGTGGAAAATGAGTAGTTTGTTAAAAAAAGAGAGACAGATAAAAACTAGCACTGCTTGAAACATCGTCTATTCCCTACTTGTTTCGTAGTTGACATCACCAGGCACTGCACAACATAAAAGAAAATCAACTATAAAAATCAGATCTTATCATGTCCTAAATATGAAATTAATTCAAGTAATGAGAAAAGGAAAAAAAGAGTGAAGAGTGTAAATCTATGAACAATATACCTCCACTGACCGTTCATTATTACACAAGGAAGACTTGGCTATGATGGTCTAGAGTGACTTAACTGTTTCTGGCTCATTGCTATTTGATCGACTGGAACGCACAGTGAATTGTTTCATATCTAGCGTGTGATTTGTGGCTTCACAGTGTTGACATATGACACTAAATGATGGTCTAACTAGCCGAGACTCGAACCCTAGAGCTTTAACAAGCCACCCTGGTAGCCTGTAAAAATTCGAGACCCCCTAAACCACTGAACTATCAATGTCACCAACAACATCCACTTGTTCGCGGATGCATTAATATGTAAAACTGTTTGTGTAACTGGTATTCCAGAAGAGAGGAGAATTAAATTAGTCCTTAGATTGCCAAATCCACATATGTGTCAGCAACAGGAGTGACATATCTAGTGCTACTAGGCACCTGTTTTATTTGTCACATTGATAGCTCAGTAATTTAGGGTGTCTCGAATTTTGACAGGCTACCAGGGTGGCGTGTTAAAGCATGAGGGTTCGACCAGTGCAGTTGTTATTTACTTAAAAACCACTGCTTTATCTACTACGATGACTAAATAATTAAAACTAATGACAAGTAAACTAAAATTTCGTTTAGTCTTCATTACACGAAGGTTACTGATGACATTTACATTACAACAGATTTCAGTTCGGCGTAAAAAGTTTCTCGCTGACGATCCATCTAATTTTATAGTTGTTCGAGATGTCATGACAACCACTGTGTATGACTGTGAGGGACTGTGAGTCATGTCAGCCACTCTGGATGACTGTGTGAGGGACTGTGAGTCATGTCAGCCACTCTGGATGACTGTGTGAGGGACTGTGAGTCATGTCAGCCACTCTGGATGACTGTGTGAGGGACTGTGAGTCATGTCAGCCACTCTGGATGACTGTAGAGGACTATGAGCGTCAGCCCTTGGATGACTGGAGGACTGAGTCATGTCAGCCACTCTGATGACTGTGAGGGACTGTGAGTCATGTCAGCCACTCTGGATGACTGTGTGAGGGACTGTGAGTCATGTCAGCCACTCTGGATGACTGTATGAGGGACTATGAGTCATGTCAGCCACTCTGGATGACTGTGTGAGGGACTGTGAGTCATGTCAGCCACTCTGGATGACTGTGTGAGGGACTGTCAATTTTCACTGTATCTTAATGATCCTGCTGCATCTTGTGCGTCAGAAGATTGAACTTCACGTGTGAGATGATGCTACTTGTCGTGAATTGATAGTGGCTCTTATATCTGAGATGGTGCTGCCTCTTGTGTCTCAGATGGTGCTGCCTCTTGTGTCTCAGATGGTGCTGCCTCTTGTGTCACAAGCTCCTAACTGGTGTGTCAGCTAATGTGTTCCCTTTTGTGTTAAATAATGCCTCCCTGAAATATGCTGCCGAGTCGCTTGTGCAATATGGCGCTGCCTTGTTTATCAGTTGCTGCCTCTCGTGTCGGATGCTGATTTGTTTAGCTTGTCAAAGATATTGCATCTCTTTTGATAGGGGATGATTCCTCTCATGTGTCAGATCATGATGCTTCTCATCTGTTCAATGAGACTGCCTCTCGTCTGCCAAATGTCTGTATTCGTTTACATTTTTTTTTATTTACATTTTCAATAGATGAGACGTTTAACGAATTATAATTATTGTGTTGAACTCTAAATTGAGGGGAAGTGTTGACATTTACTGCCTGAGTCTTCCATTCATGTGTGCTCACTCGTGTGTGCTCACTTGTGTGTGCTCACTCGCGTGTGCTCACTCGTGCGTGCTCACTCGTGTGTGCTAACTCATCTACTTGTAAACCGCCATAATTCAAGAAATTTGTACTTGATGATTAAGTCTAATTTGAACATTACAAAAAAATGTAAATCCAAGTTATAAGAAATTTGACTTAAATTTCCAGAACATTTTATCTCAAAATTGTTAAAAACTATAATAATAAATCAGTGAATTGAATTAATAAATTAAGGAACATTTTTTCCCCAGAGAGAGACCGCCTAAGAAGTTATGAATTGTTTATATTATCTCAAGATCATTCTCTAAAATTTGTCAGTGATTTTTATAGAATAAAGATCAATAGGCGTCATGGTCACTTGTCAACAAGGGAGAGACGAGGATGAAATAAGCCAATGTCGTCCTGGGTGTTATGAAAAGAACGTCAGTTTGCAAGTGGGAATTGTCAGTGTAGGCTTTTCATGATTATCAGAATACCGTGAATGGTGTTAGCTAATGGTAGGCTTTCCTTGTAGGCCAGAAAATAAGTTTTCTTTTGCAATACAGGAAGCATAGATTATATAGGATAAGGATACAAAGAGAAAAGTTTGTATGTGTGGTGTATGGTAGTCGGAATAGTTCACCAGTCAATGTATATGACGGGAAAAAAACGTTACCAACATGTTCAGCCACGAATACGTAATGAACATCACCTCAGTTACGTTTGTCGTGCTGGGAAAATGAATAGGCCTATTGCAGTGTTCTTCCTTTCTTATGTATCAGTGAATCAACGATGTTTGGGTGACAGTCGTGGAGAGGTATCTTCTGTGGATGGAAGGCGGGTCCGTCCACAGAGACGAAGGAGAAGCCGACGAGGAAGCTGATAAAGGTGGCAGGATATAAGAATACAGAGGATAACGTTGCAGAAATATATATTGATGAAGACTGCCAGGTAATGTAAGGCGGACTTGATGGGTTAAGAAGAGGAGGTGGCGAGTTAATACAACCTCCTCATGCAGTTAGTACTGTAGGATCAATGGCGGACCTACATTTTATAGGCCCTAAAGCTTGAACTGTTATGGGGGCCCCTTCTACATGATACTTTAATAACTTTTTAATTTTTATTTTAACTATTATTTTGTATTGAATTTCACTGTATTATTAATATCCCTATTTCTTAAAAAAAACTTCTCATACAGTAGACCCAAAACTTTTGAGTAATGTGGACTAAAGTGGCTTCTGGGGCCCCTCAGGGATTAGGAGCCCTGAAGTTTAAGCTTAATTAGCGGGGATTGAACCCGCGGTGAGTGAGTTTTAACGTACCTTGGTTTTTTTACAATTGTGTCATTACGATTTCTTGAGTCAGTCTACAAATAGTTTGAAGTCAAGGGACACAGACAAGTTTACCTCAGGTGTAGTGATTTCTTTCCCAGTGTAATGACCCCGACTCTGGTTATAGGCCTGGTCATTTCTGAAAATGACAATGACCTGGTATCTTAAATAAGATGATGGACATGACACATGAATTTTGTTTATTAATAATGTTGTCAAGTGTTGCGAACCCCTGAACAACATAATTGGGTTGAATGGTTGACGGACCATTTGGGCACTGCACGTCCAGTATTACTGGGCTGCAGCGCCCGGTGTGACGTCACCATAGTTTATGTCAGGGGGTGGAACCTGACATAAAGCAGTATGATCCACGACGACTGAGCAGCGTGGTATCTAGCCTTACTACTCTCCTGTAGTATGATACACGACTGCACTGAGTAGTGGTATTACAGCTTGCTTACTACTCAGTTTCCAGTATTCACTACGGCTTCACTGAGTCCACAGTTTGACGGCCTCAGAGTTACCTGACTGCCTCACTAAGTTACTCCAGCTGGACTTAGTTTCCTGCTGGCACAACGACTGGACTTAGTTTTCTGCTGGCCTTACATCGACTTGGTTTCTGCTGGCCTTACATCGACTTGGTTTCTGCTGGCCTTGCATCGACTTGGTTTCTGCTGGCCTTACATCGACTTGGTTTCTGCTGGCCTTACATCGACTTACCTGCTGGTCTGGCTTCATCTGGCCTGCTGGACAGTATGCCTTACGACGGGTGTCACTGTGAGAGTTTGACACAGAGAAAAGGGTGTCTTGTGACACGGACGAGAATGAGTGTTATAACTCGTAGAAAAGGGTGTCTTGTGACACGGATGAGAAGGAGAGTTATAACACGGAGAACAGGGTGTCTTGTGACACGGAGAGACGTGTCTAGTGAACACGACAGTGTTTGTCGTGTGGTGACACGGTTGAGAAAGTGTGTTATAATTTCAGAGACAAGATGTCTTGTGACACGGAGAGTAGTGTGAAGGGTATAACACAGAGACAAGGAGCGACGCTTAAGTGGCACGGAAAGAGAATGAGGTCATAACTTTGTGTAATCATGTGACACTAAGAATGATAGTGCGGTTATGTCGTTGAAATTTGTCAGGTCTTGTAATATTAATATCAGTGTACTTGGATCAATGGTCGGAGACTTAACAATGTAAGTTTGTTATACCTTTACATAATTATAATAAGCTTATGTAAATTATCTTTAACTATTACTTTGTATTATTGTACGTATTATTATATCATTTCTAAAACTTCTTACAGTAGAAAAATGAGAAATTATAAATGGTTTGAGCCCCTCAGTTAGGAGCCTGATTTTTACTCGGATTAACCCCAAAACCCTTTATTATTCTATTACGGTATTTTGACATTAAAATAGTTTGAGAGGCACGAGTTACCTCAGTAGATACTCCAGTGTCCGAGGTTATCGGATTTCTAAAGCTCCTGGAAATCTTAAATAAATGTATGCACATATTGTTAAATATCAAGTATTATCTCGTTCGAGTCTATGACTGCAGTCTGTGACTGAGTTTGTAGTTTGACCATCTGGTAGCCTCTGTATTTTTTATCAGCTGTAGTTATGGTTTAATAAAGTGGAGAAAGAAGTGAGAATATTGAAGAAGATTATAGACTGGTCAGCTCTTTAAGAATTATTTGTCTCTGAAAAAACGGAGGACGACACCCACATTTACTCTCCTTGTTGGTCGAGGTTCTGTATTTACGTAATACTGTATTAAGTTGTAGTCTCTGAAGCTGATATCTGAAACATCAGTCATCGTTGACCCTCAGCACCGTCGACAGCTACTTTTCCCTAAAACACATTACAGTGAAGGGAAAAACCTGTCATAAAGACTCATTGCTAACTACATGCCCTGCCTATTGCACCATCTACTGTGTTTATTTACTGTTTGATTTTATTTAAATGCATTAAAAATCTCTTAATTTTTTCATTCTCTTATATTACCTCATTTTCTTATTTTTCTTTTTAATATTTTTTGTCCGTGGTAGTTATTTTAATAACTGGGAACCGTTTTCCCTGTCAAGTGGAGACAGTGACACGACAGCAATTACATCTTCTGATCCTGACTGGCCCAGTTGAATATCAGATGGTCTTTAAAATCCGTGAGATTTACGTTTGTAAATTCTATTATTTTTTAGGAAGTCACTGCATGTAGTCATGCCAGTTATGACTACTAATTATAGTAGTTATGACTACTAATTATAATAGTTATGACTACTAATTATAGTAGTTATGACTACTAATTATAGTTATTACTACTAATTATAGTAGTTATGACTACTAATTATAGTAGTTATGACTACTAATCATGCCAGTTATGACTACTAATCGTGCCAGTTATGAACGAAAGTACTGATTTAACGACGGGTACCTTATGGATTGTTAAACCCTTAGCACCCGGTTCGCTGGTTGGGAGGCAGCCTATATGGGAGTGTGACATATGCCGAATAAATTGTAACATACTCATTGCATGCCACATACGTTTAAAGATATATTTTTTCATTTATGTTAATGTAAAAATTAATTTTGTACCAAAAGAACCTTAGAAAACTTACCTAACCTTTTTATAACAAGCGCAATTTAATTCAGCATATTCCAACTAAATATATTTTAGATAAGTTTACAGAAATTTAATAATAATCAAACACAATAAAATATATGCTTTTTCGTTGGGTTCAGAATGATTTTTTCGTAATTATTGCATACACAAATTTTCGCTTTCCTTATTCGGCAAGAGAGAGCGTTACTATTAAAGTAAAAATCGCAAGTTTTACCTATTCAGCATGACACACACACACACACACACACACTCACACACACACACACATACATACACACACACACACACACACACACACACATACACACACACACACACGCACACACACACGCACACACGCACACACACACACATATATACATATATATATATATATATATATATATATATATAATATAAAAATTTTAAAAAAATATACATTATTAAACATATATATATATTTTTTTTTTTATATATATATATATGCTATATGCTAACAAACTAAAATATCACATTCAAACATATCTGCATCACAGGCTTTTTTTTCACTTGTGTTGAGTGTGGCTCTCTGGCACCAGCGTCCAGCAGTAGTCGACATCAAACTGAGGCAGGTGTCTCTGATATCTCTTTTCTATGATGGATGTCTTGGTGAAATCGTTCACCCTGAGGCTCTTTCCCACAGAAACTTTGGAGCAAAACTAGGTTCAGGATTAAGTTTCACGTCTTATAATTAGTTAGAAACACGTGTTTTTAAACGTGAACTAAAACCTTTCCAGGTCAGTGTAATCGATTCCAAAGAGAAAAAAAAAAAATCCAACTGAAACCCCATTAGGACCATGAAAATCACGTGTTTTTCATTGTCACATTATGTTTCGAGGCATGAGGAATCACTTTTCACCACTATTTCTTGTTATATGTATTTGGTGGTAAGACCTTCCTTACCCCTGTTGGTTTTACGAGACTTGAGGTAATGGTGATAACAGTCTGCCCTAAGGTGTCCTCCCTGGGTGTACAGTGTACGAAAAACGTTTTCTCTTACCGTAAAGTTTACCCTTTTTCCAGTGTCTCTTATTTCTGCTTTATCATATATAATGACCTATCGTAAGAAACTAAAATATCTCATGACAAAACAGATTAGAAGTTTCAGAGAAAAAACTAATTACGGTATAAGATACTTAGGCGAATAAATATGGTGGACAGAAAAAGGCTATTCTGGAGACCAAAAAAAGGCTATTCTGGAGACAAAAAATTTCCATTACAGGATAATTACAGAGAGAGAAAAAAAAGGAGATGAGCGAGGCCTGGTCAAGGACCGGCCCGCAGGGGCGCTGACTCTCGAAAACCGTCCAGGTAAGTTCGTTACGAAATATTGTTGTGTCGACCTTGATCTGGTCAGAAATGGAGAATTACCACGATGAATAAGTGCTGCTGGTGGATAGCTTACACTGCTTTAAGACGAGGTATGACGTAAGGATTACAGATATTGAACCCTGTGTCAGTTAAATAAGACAATCCTGAAGGTGAGACTCACACCCTGTAACCACAAGCGAGTACACCAGGTGTGTCGACATACCTGGTGTGTGGAAACAGCAGGTGTGTCGACACCTGGTGTGTCAACACAGCAGGTGTGTGGAAACAGCAGGTGTGTGGAAACAGCAGGTGTGGACATAGCAGGTGTGTGGAATCAGCAGGTGTGTGGCCACAACAGATGTGTGGACACAGCAGGTGTGTAGACACAGCAGGTGTGTGGACACAGCAGGTGTGTGGACACAGCGGGTGTGCCGGTGTTATCATCAGCACAAGTGACGAAGAAGCGATGGCAACAAACTGCCGCTGACTGCTTTCTTCATAGAGATATTTTGGCCAAGTTTCAAGTCTGATTTTTTTCTTTTTTAAATTACTTTCTTCTTTCTGAGAACGTGTGTTAATTAAAGTTTGCGTGTGTATGTGTGTGTGTGTGTGTGTGTGTATGTGTGTGTGTGTGTGTGTGTGTGTGTGTGTGTGTGTGTGTGTGTTCTTGCCTATTTGTACTTACCTATTTGTAGTTGCAGGGAACGAGTGTCTGGCCCTGGCCCTGCTTTTTAATTTGATTCTTGCCCAATTTATTCTCTCTTAAACAAACCACCTTACGGGGCGGGGATTGAACTCTTGAGTCTGTTATTTCTCTCATAACCTCGTGAACCATTTCCTACCTCTTCTTAAAGCAATGTATTGATCCTGTCTTTACTACTACTACTACTACTTCGTCCAGGTCATTCCAAGTCCTGACCACCCTGAGGCTGAAGAAATACTTCCAGATATCCCTGAGATTCATCAGTGTCATTAACGTCCAAGTGTGTCTTCGAGAACGCGTCTCACATTTCGAATAGCTTTCTCTTTCATGTCCTCTGAGTATTTATTTGTCGTCAACATGTCTCCCCTGTTTCTTTTGTCCTCTGGTTTCATCAAATTACGTTCCTTAATTAAGCAGTGGAACTAGCCTCGTTACACACCGGTTCTCCAGTTGCTGAATATATTTTATCAGGTGTGACCTCCCTGCTTGTGCTGAGTACTCCACGACTGACCTGATGTATGGTGTATATATATATATATATGGAGAGGGTTTCGGGGGGTCAACGCCCCCGCGGCCCGGTCTGAAACCAGGACTCGTGGTGGACCAGGGCCTGATCAACCAGGCTGTTACTGTTGGCAGCCACGTAAACCGAAGTACGAACCACAGCCCGGCTGGTCAGGTACTGACTTTAGGTGCCTGTCCAGCGCCTTCTTATGCCACTCTGGTACACATTCCAGTATTGTTTCTGAAAGATGATACACTGCAACCTACACTTTGTGCCTCTGTCACATTTGTGTTTATTGCGCACCCTACACCCGCCAAGCGTGCGTGAGAGCCTTTGGAGCGAGTGGAGACAAATGGTTTTATGACTTAAAAGTGCTGTTGGAGTGTAAGTAAAGTAACATTTAAGAAGGGATTCAGGGAAACCGGTTAGCCGAAATTGAGTCCTGGAAGTGGGAAGTACAGTGCCTGCACCCTGAAGGAGGGGTGGAGAGATGTTGCAGTTTTTTAACTGTAGTGTAAGCACGCCTCTGGCAAGACAGTGATGGAGTGAATGATGATTAAAGCGTTTCTTCTTTTTCATGTCACCCTGACTTGGTG
Source organism: Cherax destructor (assembly GCA_009830355.1). Taxonomy (NCBI): domain Eukaryota; kingdom Metazoa; phylum Arthropoda; class Malacostraca; order Decapoda; family Parastacidae; genus Cherax; species Cherax destructor. The sequence continues at coordinate 33,895 of WNWK01009183.1, forward strand.
GGAAATGGCCGATGTGTTATCTTAGGTCATTTACAATATATATGATAATTGTACTTGTTTGCCTGTGCCTAAATAACCTTACTTAACCCTGTGGAGGGTAGCACAAGAGCATATGGATACACACAAGACCTAGGAACTAGGCCCCACAAAGGCTAGGAGGAGTGCATCTGGATTTGTATTTACAAATGCTCTTACACGTCTGAAACAAATTTACGATACTTAGTATGTCTAGTATCATATTTTTATTAATACAACATTGTCATATCACAAAGGTTATATTATCTGCCTTTGTGTCAGACATGCTCTTTGTTTATAGACGCCTCGCCATCCAATGTCCTTATCAATTCACATTCAAGGAACTATATACAAAAGATGAGATCATGTAGATGAGTCCCTCAGCCTTGGCTGAGGGACTCATCTACATTCTAGTCTTCCCGTTCTCCTCGAATTTGTACCGACAAAGCCACTGGATGGCGAAACGTCTACAAATAATGACACCAAGATGTTGCACATGTGTCTAATTCTTCATGTACGGGTAAGAGAATAAGACGGAGAATTAGGGAAGAAATATGACTGAAGAACAGAGCTTTGCAATGTGTACGACAATGATTTTTTTTACTATCGTTCTTTATTGGTGGTTAAATTTGTTTAAAAGTTTACAAGCAACTCTGGACAAAGCAACTTACGCTGTGCCCTTGTTTATCAGCAACATCCGGGGATGGGGGGGGGCCAAGGAGTGAAATCTGACGTGCTTTTTAGTGCATTTTAAAGTTGCACCGAGTATAATAGAATACATAATAGAATACATAATAGAATACATAAGCAAAATGCTGCTACACTACTGTATAGTTACAATGTGGGAACACCTGCTGTGTGCTATCTCCGTATGATAGTTACATTGTAACTATCCTAGTCGATATGATAGTTACACAGTGTGAACGTTAGTCACGGGAGAGAGAGAGCTGATGTAGGTAACAGCTCTTGGTTTGTAAATAAAGTTGTGTAAAAGAAATAAATGTAAATCGACATCGAGCCAAATGAACCCGGGGCAAATGAACCCGGGGCAAATGAACCCGGGGCAAATGAACCCGGCTAACCGAACCCGGTCAAACGGTCCCCAAGCCATGTGTTGTGGTGTCGTCGAACGGTAACGACATACTGTAGTTGGCTTCAAAGTGACATCTCACGGTAAACAAACTCGACCTGTGGACGCGTCTGGTGAAATTTCAAAAGCACTGGCTGCTTCATGGGCTTTTCAAAGCCTATCGCCTACACGAGGGGTCTTAATTAAGACTTAATTAATGTAACTTGTTCACCACCAGTCAAGAGGAGCGTGAAAAACATAGTTCCTGCTACAGGCTCCACTAATATGCTCTTATATAGGTTTATGTAACCTAAGACAATAGCATTCATAGAATGCATTAAATAGAATTCATGGAACTAAGAAAATAGCATTCATAGAACTAAGAAAATAAAACTCATAGAATTGAGAAAATGAATTCATAGAACTAAGAAAATAAAATTCAGTAAGTAGATAACTGTTGTATCTACACTGATGTCTCAGTGCCAGACGCAGGGTTGTGCTGCAGGCCATCCTTGATTGTGTTGTCTCTCAACGTGCTAGTGGCATCCCTGCGTTTCATTCGGGGGATGTAGCATCGTCTGCCGAGTCTTTTGCTTTCGTAGGGAATGACTCTCGTGTGCAAGTTTGGTACTAATCCCTCTAGGATTTTCCAAGTGTATATAATAATGTATCTCTCCCGCCTGCGTTCCAGGGAGTACAGGTTTAGGAACTTCAAGCGTTCCCAGTAATTGAGGTGGTTTATCGTGGTTATGCGTGCCGTGAAGGTTCTCTGTACATTTTCAAGGTCAGCAATTTCACCTGCCTTGAAAAGTGCAGTTAGTGTGCAGCAATATTCCAGCCTAGATAGAACAAGCAACCTGAAGAGTGGCATCATGGGCTTAGCGTCCCTGGTTTTGAAGGTTCTCATTATCCATCCTGTAATTTTTCTAGCAGATGCGATTGCTGCAGTATTATTTATGGTCCTTGAAGGTGCGATCCTCTGACATGACCACTCCCAGGTCTTTGGCATTAGTTTTTCGCTCTATTGTGTGGTTGGAATTTGTTTTATACTCCGATGAAATTTTAATTTCCTCACGTTTTCCATATCCGAGTAATTGAAATTTCTCATATTGAACTTCATATTGTTTTCTGCACCCCATTTAAAGATTTGGTTGATGCCTGCTTGGAGTCTTGCAGTGTCTTCAATGGTGGACATTGTCATGCAGATTCGGGTGTCATCTGCAAAGGAAGACACGGCACTGTGGTTTATATCACTGTATATGTCCGATATGAAGATGAGGAACAGGAGGGGAGCGAGTACTGTGCCTTGTGGAACAGAGCTGTTCACCGTAGCCGCCTCAGACTTTACTCAGTTGACTACTATTCTTTGTGTTCTATTTGTTAGGAAATTATAGATACATCTGCCAACTTTTCCTGTTATTCCTTTATCACGCATTTTGTGTGCTATTACACCATGGTCACACTTGTCAAAGGCTATTGCAAAGTCTGTGTATATAACATCTGCATTCTGTTTGTCCTCTAGAGCATCCAGGACCTTGTCGTAGTGGTCAAGAAGTTGGAACATACAGGAGCGACCTGCTCTAAACCCATGCTGTCCTGGGTTGTGTAATTGATGGGTATCTAGATGAGTGGCGATCTTGCTTCTTAGAACCCTATCAAAAAAATTTATGATATGGGATGTTAGCGCTATTGGTCTGTAGTTCTTTGCCAATGCTTTACTGCCGCCTTTGTGGAGTGGGGCTATGTCTGTTGTTTTTAGTAGCTGCGGGACGACCCCAGTGTCCATGCTCCCTCTCCATAGGATGTTAAAAGCACGTGATAGGGGCTTCTTGCAGTTCTTGATGAACACGGAGTTCCATGAGTCTGGGCCTGGAGCGGAGTGCATGGGCATGTCATTTATCGCCTCTTCGAAGTCATTTGGCGTCAGGATAATGTCAGATAGGATTGCGTCTATCGAGTTCTGTGGCACTCATAAAAAAATAATTTAGGTCTTCGATTTTCAGTCTGGTTAGCTGCTCGCTAAAAACTGAGTCATACTGGGACTTTAGTAACTCACTCATTTCTTTGCTGTCATTTGTGTAGGACCCATCCCGTTTAAGTAGGGGCCCAATACTGGATGTTGTTCTCTACTTTGATTTGGCATAAGAAAAGAAATACTTTGGGTTTCTTTCAATTTCATTTATGGCTTATTTCTCTGACCAGTGTCTCCCTACGTATTTCAGATATATTGGCCTCTTGTAGCCGCTCTTATTCTTTGCCTTCGCCTGTATAGGAAGCGCCTTTCTCTTTCTAGTTTACATCTTCTCCTCCTTTTCCTTGTGGGAATTTGTCTTGAGCAAACCTCAAGTGCCACAGAGTTAATTTGTTCTAGACATAGGTTAGGATCTGAGATGCTTAGGCTATCTTCCTAGTTTATATCATTTAGGACTTGGTTTACTTGTTTTTGTTATTGAATTTGAATTTGGTGAAGGCTCCATCGCGACTGATCACATTTTGTCGGTCTGGGTCCCCCCGCATACATGTCTGGACCTCTATTACATTGTGATCTGAGTATATTGTTTTTGATATGATGACATTTCGAATCAGATCATCATTGTTAGTGAAGATGAGGTCCAGCGTATTCTCCAATCTAGTAGGTTCTATTATTTGCTGGTTTAAGGTGAATTTGGTGCAGAGATTTAAAAGCTCGTGTGTGTGCGAGTTTTCATCTGAGCTGCCTCCTGGTGTTATCTCTGCTACCACATTATTTGCAATATTCCTCCATTTTAGGTGCCTTAGGTTGAAGTCCCCCAGAAGCAAGATGTTGGGGGCAGGGGAAGGAAGGTTTTCCAGACATTGGTCAATTTTCAGAAGCTGTGCCTGGAATTGTTGGGACGTTGCATCCGGAGGCTTGTATACAACCACGATGACCAGGTTTTGATTCTCGATCTTTACTGCTAAAACTTCAACTACATAATTTGAGGCATTTAGTAGTTCTGAGCATATAAGTGACTGTGATATACAGGCCAACCCCCCCCTTTTTGCCTGTTCACTCTGTCACATCTGTATAGGTTGTAGCCAGGGATCCATATTTCATTGTCCAAGTGATCCTTTATGTGGGTCTCTGTGAAAGCCGCAAACATTGCATTTGACTCTGTAAGAAGTCCACGGATGTAAGGTATTTTGTTGTTCGTCGCTGGCTTTAGACCCTGTATATTTGCAAAAATGAATGTCGTCGGATTGGTGGTATGGGGGAATGTTTCCTGGCACTAATATCTGTTGTTCTGGAGTGGAGGCCATTGACTGTGATTCCACTCCAGAAATGATTGCAGTTGGTGTACGATTTCTGTCATTTCCTGCCAGCTTTTTTCCTTCCTGGCGCTAAAAAACTTCTCTCTCTGGGGCATATAAAAGTATATTATATAGATATAACCTTTAATACGAAATAAAGCCAAGCACTGTGAGTTATTTCTGATCAGAAGAGACATTATCCACTTATTTCACAAAAAATAGCTTTGAATAATAAAACTGATCAATAACACAATCTGAAAATCAAGAGATAACTTCCAGTGAGGAAAACACATCAACACTGAAAGTTTAAAGCTGACCAGTCGAAGCATTTTCCAGTGGTTGCACGGAATCCAATAAAGTTTGTGCCTACACAGTATAAGCCCATGAAGCCTTTCAGCCATTTCATACAATTCATCGGATATTAAAAACTGATGCCTATCACAGATATTTTATTTTAATCAGAGGAAAGCACTAAACTCTCCCAGGTATTATGAGACACCTGTGGAATGGGAGGCATTCAGATTCGAATCAAGCAAGGGGAAGGTAGATCCAGTTCTTTGGAACAAGAACCCCTCATCGGCATCAATGATCCCCCTCCCCTTCAGAAAGCATAATCCAGTTACAAGTAATGGAAAAATGTTACCGTACCATTTCGAGATTAAAAGTTGCAAAATGGCACTTACTCGCTCCGTTGATAATACCAGCCTCTTCCTGCGAGAAATTGTGGGTGAATTTTTACATGTACAATCCTGAATTAACCTTTCACCCACGTAACTGGGGGAGAAATCTGACACATCTTAATTAACCTTTCACCCACGTAACTGGGGGAGAAATCTGACACGTCTTTGGGTGTGACTTACTTCCACTGGGAAATCCCGCATACCAGTGACTATGCCCTCGTCTGCTACCCGTCCCTTTCCACCTGACGTTAGTATATAAGTGCCAGCCTCCTTGCCTCTGCCCCAGAAACTCCACGAATTCGGTGATGTTCACACCAATTCCAAGGTCGAGGGACTGATTACCTCATCTTCTGTATATAATATAGTTCTGATTTCTTTCACAGGGTAGGTTATTACCCGCAGGTGGCACTGATCCTCTCTTTAATGTTAATGTAAATAATTATGTATATTTTAATCCTATTGTATTTCCTTCTATTGTAACTAATTTTCACACAGTTGAGTTATTTAGATGTTTTAACTTAAGCTTATAATCATGACTGATTTCTACTACAACGTACTGCTAGGATTTAAATAATAAGATATCACAAGGGGCCCCTATGGAAATAAGTCACTTTGCCAGACTCTTTTTTTGGGATTATCCTGGGTAATTTACACATATGTTAAACTATGGTTGATAACTGTACTGATGTGTACTTGTACCTATATAAACTTACACTCTTGAGTCCAGAGATTATGTAGTCTCCTTTTAAAATACGTATATGTTTGTTGTGTGAACAGGACCATCTCCATTTTCCTTTGAATCCTCAGGGGTGACTCTTATATGCATAATGATGAGGCTTCATGACCAAATTTATCTCCCTGCGTACTCACCTATATGTGCTGTTTTTTTTTAGTTTCATTTTTAAGTTACTATACTAATTAAGACCCTGCGTTCCTGACAGCAGTAGATTAACAAAGTTTTAGCTTATAGCTTTTACGTACGTTTAATTGTGACATAGTTAGACAGTTAAGTTTCCAGGGCAGCTTATTTTTAAACTTTTTCTTTAGTTTAAGATGTCTCATATAGCAGAAGAAGCATAAAGAACCGTCAAGAACATAACGGGACACTCAACGAGTACTGATGAGAAATATGTGACAAACTTCTTTTATTATACCTGACTGAATTTCACTAGTTCCAGTGAGACTCGTTAGGTGTCTGTTAATTTCTGTTCATATCTTATTAATCCTGAAAAACAGATTCCAAATTACCTAGAATAAGATGTTAAGATTCCTCCTGGTTCTGGGTCTAAGACAGCCTGTCTTAGACCCAGAACCACGATCAATTACAACTATTGGAAGGTGGTTTGGTACTGGAACTGATCTTGCTTCGAACCTGACTGCCTCCTATTCCCCAGGTTCTGCATGATCCAAAGGGCTCACGAAATCATAATAACACGACTGGAAACAAACCACGGGGTTAGAACCCATGGCTAACAAGTCGTAAAACTCTAGGCCAGTGTGTAAGCCTCTGGGCCAGCTGGCTACAGTAAGATTCATCCAATGAGTTTAGCGCTTTCCCGTTAATAATACTGTACAAGGATATAAATGGGAAATTCAGTTCACTTAGAAGTACCTGCTTAATTAAAGAGTGAGCTGCAGCTCTGGTCTCGGCTCTTGGCAGCGCCATCCTCAGGACATTCTTCATAAAGAGTCTAGATATTTGGATTAAATAATGCACGAGACAGAGAATCTATGCTCACATACTAGTATGTTGGCGGAAATGAGAAAACTTGTGTTAGCAATATTATACAACAATGAAACAATGAAATACCTTTTTTTATTAAAAAAGTTGTCTCATTATTTGGAAATTTTACTTTTGGCTATAAAATGCTGAATATAAATGAATTTTTAAAAAGTCACTAATACCACACATTTTTAATAACTAACTCACATACCACTGACAGTCCCATTTATACACACCTGGAAGCCGAAAAATTAGTTTTTTAATAATTGGAATACCTCTTTTGTTCCGAATTTAGACTAATCAAAATCATTTAGTAAACTCTATACGTTACTCTTAGCGTACATAATTAACATTTTAAGATTTTAAAGCGACAGTCCCTACAAAAACTTCTTTATAATTTTCTTGAACTCCAAAAATTCAGGGGTGGTCAACCTGGTATTATAAGTACCGTAAATAATATTCCCAAAAAGAAAGCAAGAACAAAATTACCACGGGTAGGGTTCGAACCCGCGGTCAGAGTCTCAAAACTCCAGAACGTCGCGTAAGCAAGAAAGTTAAATAGTTTGAAAGCATCAACTATCTATCCATTGGTGTTTATTGTTTACCAAGTCACAAATGAGTTTAAAAGTGAAAGAAACTGTTGACGATGTTTATCTTTGACTTAGACCATTAAGTAAACACAAGTCCTGTGAGATGGTTGTTGATGAATTATTCCAGTTACGGTACTGTGCCCCTCTTTATTCTTTATTAACCTACTTTATACTTTGTTGCTAACCATGATCGCGTTTAATATGTTCATTAACATCTTATGTGTCATAGTAGCCCAGTAAATTATGAAGCTAACTTTTTTATGGGGTGGCCTGGTAAGCCAGCGGAAGGCCTCGGTCAGATGACCAAAAGCTCCAGTGCCGGGTTATCATATAACTAAGACCCGCATCAGGAAACACTTGTCCTGTTTCCTGGTGAATCTTATCTACACATTTTTTCTAAATGTACATAGCATGTTGTGAGATATATTTCAGCATGGAAAGTTTTATGCCATTATATAGTGTTATCCACCGAAATTTCTACTTTATTTCTACATATCTATAGGTCGTCTGTGTTAGGCGTTCGTTTATCTTACATTTAATGTTAGCTTAATTATATACTAAATAATCCCTGTATTAGTTCAGAGAATGAGTTTGAATTGTAATACGCAGACATTTATATATAGATACAGCCATGCATCACTTAACAACGGGGATACGTTCTGAGAAATGAGTCGTTAGGCGATTTCGTTGTTGTGCGAACGTCATAGAGATGTATGAAGCTGCTGCAGGCAGTAAATACATAAACTAGTAACATAGTTGTTTATTATCATGATCAAGTATTATGTACTGTACATAATTGTATGTACTATATTTTTATACGACTGGCAGCGCATGTGACCACCGTCGTATATGCGGTCCGGCGTTGACCGAAACGTCGTATCCTTGTCAGTCGACCCACAGATTCTGTAGTATAATTTGTCATGTCAACTTTATTAAGTTCTGCATTATGTTCAAAGTTGCTATAATAGTTATGCTATCTTGTGAAAAATAGGGTATGCATATTTTGTCTCAAGAATGGAAGGAAAAATCTTGTACCCATGGAAGAAGAATTCAATATTTTATGCATTATTCAGACGCCTGTAATTGCTTCAGTCTCCAGGTACTTTAAAAACCTGGAGATTATGTATTACGGAGTAAAACTGGTATGTAACCAGAGACGGCTGCAATAAAATATTTGTGGAAATTATTGATTTAATTTTGGGCAAGTTTACAGTTGGTAGTCAACCTCTGATTCGTGGCAGTGTTAAAACATAATTATTTTCTATTTTCATGCGTATAATTTTGTGTAAGGAAAAATTTACAGAATGTTAGAAAGTACATAATTTCTGTCCACTTTTTTTTATTTCTTTCGTTTCAGGTCACGAGTAATAAGTGTTACTTAGAAGACTTTTAGGGTACAACTAGTTTGTTTTGTATTGAGGGGGATATTTTCGAGACTTAGAAATTTCATAAAACAGAGCAACGTCTTATTTCGGTTACCTCTGCGCTGATGTCTTCAACCAGATGTGTCGACCATTCCATGCTTTATCTAAGATCTTGTTTCAGCTACTACTGCGTTTTAATTTACTAGTGTTTAGCTGCACTAGTCACAAATATGTGTTATGGTTGTGTACTTTAGAAAACAGTCGAGGTTATTAGTTTTCGCTGAAGATCGTCCTCTAAGATGTTTCCTGATTTTTACATTTTTTTTATTTTCTTCCTCCAGGTTTTCGTTTGTATTTCGCTCATAACTAGAGAACGACCCATCCAATCGGCTTCAAATTTTCAAAGCTCGTGTGTACGGTAACGAGGATCAGATTCCTGAAACAATCTACATGCTCACGTGCCCTGTAATAATAATAATAATAATAATAATAATAATAATAATAATAATAATAATAATACTTTATTGAGACATGGTACAATGATACATGGTAGACAAGAAATATAGTTATTAATGAGATGTACATGTCAAAAGCCCCTAATATGCTGTGCTGAACGCATTCCCAGCATCCTGGAATGGCTCAGATAACACCCAAACCCCAAATTAGTGGGCAACTTATATTCTTGCTAAATCATATTAAGTAAATTTCAGTTTACCTCTTCGGAACGACTTCAGTTTTTAATGGCTGATGCATCGTAGGGCCAGGATAGTACCCATTAACTCTTGTTTCCACGCATGCAAATTTGTTCAAGTACTGAAAATAAACCAAACTAGGAATCGTTGTAATCCCTGGCATAACTGAGAAAATGACTCATCTGACCTGGAGGTCAAGACCTGACTATGGCAACTAACCTGGAGGTCAAGACCTGAATGTGGCAAGTGACCTGGTGGTGAAGACCTGACTGTGGCAAGTGACCTGGTGGTGAAGACCTAACTGTGGCAAATGACCTGGAGGTCAAAACCTGACTGTGGCAACTAACCTGGAGGTCAAGACCAGTGTTGTAACTAACCTGGAGGTCAAGACCTGACTGTGACAATTAACCTAGAGGTCAAGACCTGATTGTTGCAACTAATCTAGAGGTCAAGACCTGACTATGACAACTAACCTGGAGGTCAAGACCTGACTGTGGCAACTAACCTGGAGGTCAAGACCTGACTGCAGCAACTAACTTGGAGGTCAAGACCTGACTGTGGCAACTAACCTGGAGGTCAAGACCTGACTGCGGCAACTAACTTGGAGGTCAAGACCTGACTGTGGCAACTAACTTTGAGGTTAGGACCTGACTGTAGCAACTAACCTGAAGGTTAAGACCTAACTGGGGTAAATGACCTGGTTGTGAAGACCTGACTGTGGCAAGTGACCTGGAGGTCATGACCTTAATCTGGCAACTAACCTGGAGGTCATGACCTTAATCTGGCAACTAATCTGGAGGTCAAGACCTGACTCTGGCAAGTAACCTGGAGGTCATGACCTTAATCTGGCAACTAACCTGGAGGTCAAGACCTGACTCTGGCAAGTAACCTGGAGGTCATGGCGCTGCTTTAAACAGCACATCAACACTGTGTGCCGCTGGTAAACACTGGCTCGATTTATATGCTCATAAAATGCAAATTACTGGGTGAATCAAACAAAAGATAGTATTAACCAACATTATCTTGTTATTTATGTCTCGGTGGTAATTCTGAAACGTGGGTTCATGAGAATATATATTTTTTTCCTTCCAAAATTCAGGCCAGTCGTTTGAGTTACCGTAATTTTAATAGTTGGTCCGATACTAACCTATGAAATTGGGAAATATAATTGACAGGAATGAACGTTATCAAGAATCACACAAGAAATAATGGATTAGTGGATAGTGAATGCAAGTAGAAATTTATAAAAAAAATTTCCTCTATCGTGTATTTTCACGAGGCCTTTTGAACGTTTTGCACTCCTGCCAGAGTGCAAAGCGTTTAAAAGGCTTCCGTATCACACTCACATGATGTGACTGTATGTTTCTCCCTATTTATTTCAAGGCAATATGTTTTGATTTCTTCCTGATGAAATAGCTAAAAAAAATTATGTTATACAGTTTTCAGTTTGGTTAATGTAAGGGAATCTATTAACATAAAGTTTGCTGTAAGAACGTAAGATAAGATTTGTTCGTATTTTTAACCCAGCGGAGGGTTAGCCACCCAGGGTAACCCAGCGGAGGGTTAGCCACCCAGGGTAACCCAGCGGAGGGATAGCCACCCAGGGTAACCCAGCGGAGGGTTAGCCACCCAGGGTAACCCAGCGGAGGGTTAGCCACCCAGGGTAACCCAGCGGAGGGTTAGCCACCCAGGGTAACCCAGCGGAGGGTTAGCCACCCAGGGTAACCCAGCGGAGGGTTAGCCACCCAGGGTAACCCAGCGAGAGGGTTAGCCACCCAGGGTAACCCAGCGGAGGGTTAGCCACCCAGGGTAACCCAGCGGAGGGTTAGCCACCCAGGTAACCCAGCGGAGGGTTAGCCACCCAGGGTAACCCGGCGGAGGGTTAACCACCCAGGATAACCCAGTGGAGGGTTAGCCACCCAGGGTAACCCAACGGAGGGTTAGCCACCCAAGGTAACCCAGTGGAGGGTTAGCCGGACCCGGAGGTAACACCCATAACGGAGGGTTAGCCACCCAGAAAGGTTAACCACCAGGAAAGTGGGTTAGCCACCCAGGGTAAAACCGAGGGTTAGCACAGGTAACAGCGAGGTTAGCCACCCAGGGTAACCCAGCGGAGGGTTAGCCACCCAGGGTAACCCAGCGGAGGGTTAGCCACCCAGGGTAACCCAAGAAAGTCAGTGTGTCATCGAGGACTGTTCGTCTTATGTCCATTGTCGTCTTTAATCTTGTCTGGCAGGATGCGACCCACACCAGTAGACTCACACCCAGGTACCTTCTTACATCTGCCAACGATATACATCTGCTAGATTCTTAAAAAAAAAAAAGAGTCGGTATTCCCGCGAACAGTGTTTATAATTCAGGAGATGAAGGCAGCAAAATAGTGTACTTTTTAAAGAAGGAAAAACTTCGTATATAACTACTCATAATCATTATGAAGAAATCTGAATTTAGAGCCGCCGCTAATATAGTCTGTGGTGCCCGTGGCGGACATTTTTAATAGGCCATTACCGAAGAGTACATTTACAAGAATATCTCCACCATGCAGTCCTTACTTTGGGTGGTCAAGTTCATAATTAACAATTTCCTACAATGGGAAATGATATTTAGTTGTTATTGCAAACATGACGGACACTTACAGTATTATTATTAACTGTCAGTATTAATGCACATACAATGAATGGTAATAAGACCAATAGGTATTCATTCCTTGGTTGTAATAATGTTGGTAGAATTACCGACAATATGTTATTAAGCCGTTACACAACTGTAACGGCTTCATAAAACTCTCCAGGAGGTTTATCAAGCCGTTACAAACAATACAGGAACACAGAGGGGCATATACAGGTACAGAGTATTGCTTGTAACGGCTTGACAAAGCTCCTGGAGAGCGAAACGTCGCCACAATAAAATGTCACAATAATTGCACTTGTGTCCTTTTACCCGATTTCTTAAAAAACTTAAAGAACAAGATGCCACATAAACTTACCATTTACATTTGAATTTAAAGTTCATGTTCGCTAAACTCATTTTACACATAAGTAACATCTGGGTATAAAGTAGTAGTATAACATCTTTATTATGCACGCCATACCCATCCTTTGGGCGGTGGAACTATTTACATGTTTATAGTTCACTACCACTGTAACTTGTACAGCTCTCAAAACAATACAGTTTACGCTGGAAATTGTGTGAAAAAAAAATAACAGCTGACACATTAACAATTTCTAGTACATAAAACAACAATTGGATTAAAAAAATAATTAGAGAAGCAAAACTGGTAAGAAATGGCAAAAAAAAAAAATCCTGTTAATTTTTTTTACAGTAAATGGAATGTTAGTGATGAAGGCCACGCAAACTTTCTTTTCTCAAAGGTTAAATGTTACTCTAAATTTATTGTCACTTTCGTAGCATCAAGCACTTGTCTCTTAGTCCTGGAGGTGGGTAGGAGCTGCAAGACAGCACCTTCACGGTAACATTGACAGTAGTGTTGACAGTGATAGCAGTGACGACAGTGATAGCAGTGATAGTTATGACGTTGATAGTGACAGCAGTGACGACAGTGACAGCAGTGACGACAGTGATAGCAGTGATGACAGTGACAGCAGTGATGACAGTGACAGCAGTGATGACAGTTTTAACAGTGATGACAGTGACAACAGTGATGACGGTCAAAGCAGTGATGTACAACTCTCCACTAAACAACAGGAGTCCAAGACAAAAGAAGGACGACAACAACAGATCGACGGTGGACACAATAATGTAGGTAGACAGATAAACCCGCATGACCAGTGCAATGCTGCTGATCGTGGAAGACTTAAATGACAAGGAAATAAACCAGGAGAACCCATAGCAACATAGTGAACCGGAAACTTGGAGGACTAAGATGCTGGAGGTGGTAATGGAGGAGTTTGTCCACCAACACGTCAGTGAGACGGAGAGGAGAATCTGAACTGGCAAGGCTATACCATGTATTCTTCCTGAACGATTCTGGAGTAGGCGATATTGAATATGAGAGGCCCTTCGGTGTGTCGGGGTCTGCACTGTCTTTAATTTCGATTGCCTAGTGTAAGTAACCTGGAGAGAGAGAGAGAGAGAGAGAGAGAGAGAGAGAGAGAGAGAGTATTACAACCTCAGGTTCAAGGGCCTGTTAACCTAAGTGTAAAGGGAGCTTGGAGCAAAGAAACACAGTAGAAGATGTATTGAAATTGTATTTCCTTCAAAAATCAGTTAGATTAATTCCAGACTTTTGTCTTTTCCTTCACCAAGTAATTGTGATTATATAAGACTTTTGTCTTTTCCTTCACCAAGTATAACAAAGTGCTATTTACACATATGTACACTATATACAAAGGAGTAGTGTTTAGTGCACGCCACAGTTGTCTAGGCTAAGCAGCAGCCAAAAGACACAACTTTCCACAACCAGCTCTATGCAGGAATTCCAATGACAAACCGCGAGTGGTAACCACGTCACCTTTGTCATTGTTAAACTCGCATTTTAATTGGCTGAACCGAGTCGTTGATTTGATGATGGGGCCCTCATCACCAAACCCTTAACGATGGTTCGCTGGTTGGAGGGGAGCCTATGTGGGTGTGTTTAACATGCTCCGAATAAAGGTTACATACTCTTTGCATGCAACAGAGAGAGAGAGAGAGAGAGAGAGAGAGAGAGAGAGAGAGAGCACGCTAAGGACGGTAGAAATCAAATTTCGAAAGAGGAAGCCTCACAGGCATGAATAATTTCCTAAATGGAACGCAGTGTGAAAGAAAAGTGGAAGGGGAGACAGCGAATGAAATAATGGAGAATATAGGTGGGAAGTGCTGGCAGGCAGAGGTGAAACTCATACCCAGGAGCAAAAGCAATGGCATGAAGAGAGTGAGTCCATGGTTCACCCAGAGGTACAGAAGGCAAAGAACGCAGAAAAACAAGGTGAGCAGAAGAGTCGTAAATAAATATACATGGGTAAGAAGTGAGAGTTAATTAATGACGATTTTACAATGACAGCAATGAAAGCCAAATCCGATTCAAAGTTGGTAAACAGCCACATCAGGAAGAAGATAACGTTAAAGGAGGAGGTTTTCAGGCTGAACAAGGAGGAGAGCTTAAAGGAAATGACCAGAAAGTCCGCCAGGAGTTCAGAAAAAAGAAATGTTAAAATAACTAGAAAGCCTTGAAGATACAGTGAGCCAACCTGTACTGAACACAATACATAAAGCAAGAGAAGTCGTGAGGAAACAACTGTGTTACCTGGATACCTCGAAGGCAATGGTATCAGAGGAAATGGAAGCAATATTTGAGTCACTAGCAACAAGTATCAACAAGGCAATCTACGAAGAGCAGCTGCCAGAGATGTAGAAGACAACAAATGTAGAAACAGTATTTAAGAAAGGAGACAGACAGGCAGAGTTAAATTTCAGGCCAGTGTCACTGACATGTATAATATAAAGAGGATTATCAGAAGAATGATAGAGCACCTGGAAAAGACTGGACATAAACAAAAACCAGCACAGTTTTAGAGATTGTAAATCTTGTCTCACAATCCTAATTGAGTTCTACGGCAAGATACAAGTGAGGCGGGAGAGAGAGAGAGAGAGAGAGAGAGAGAGAGAGAGAAGAGAGAGAGAGAGAGAGAGAGAGAGAGAGAGAGAGAGGAGGACAAGAGAACTACATATTTTTGAATTTCAAGGGATTAAACAGAGTACCGCACAATAGATTGTGATAAAAGCTAGCTGACAGAGCACGAATAAAAATGAAAGGACTACAATGAATCAAGGACTACAATGAATCAAGGACTACAATGAATCAAGGACTACAATGAATCAAGGACTACAATGAATCAATGACTACAATGAATCAATGACTACAATGAATCAAGGACTACAATGAATCAAGGACTACTTAACAGGAAGGAAACGAGTGATTATTCGAGACGTGTTGGAATGGTTGCGAGCAACGAGTGAGGTTCAGTATTGGGGCTGGTACTATTTCTTTTGTACATGAACGACATGGCGTTCATGTACATGACGTTCATCCCTGTTGGCAGACGATGTGAAACCAATGAGAAGAATACAAATAGAGGTGGATCAGGAAAAACTACATATTGTCCTGCACAGGTTGCAGGTCTAATCCGACAGGTGTCTATTGGAATTTAACCAAAGCAAATCCATTTGGGTCGGGCAAAGAAGACCGCAGAGTACAGGCAAGGGAGGCAAAGGCTGTCAACCTCGTTCAAGGAGGATCTTGGGGTGAGTACAGCACCGAGCATATTTCCTGAGGCGAACATCAACGGAATATTTGCCACAACAAACACTCAACAGACAAATCTAAGATTAGCTTTCACAAACTTAAGCAAGGAGTCATTAACTACATTATATATGACTTATCTGGCCTATATTGGAGTATGTAGCACAAGTTGGGAACCACAGCTAATCAAGCATACAAGAAATTGGAGAAAGTGCAGAGATTTGCAACGAAACTAGTCCCTGAGCTAAGGAGAGACTAAAGGAGCTAAACCTAATGACATCAGAAGACAGAAAGACTAGGGGTGATATGATAACGACGTACAAAATACTGAGAGGAATTGATAGGGTTGATAGGGACAGATTGTTCGAGAGACGTGCAACAGGGATAAGAGGGCAGAGTTGGAAGCTGGAAAGACAGATGAGTCACAGAGATGTTAGGAAGTATTTCTTCAGCCTTAGAGTGGTCAGGAAGTGGAACGATCTGGAATGGTACGATAGTGGTACGATATGGCTGTAGAAGCCAGGAGAGAGAATCCATTAGCGGCCAGCGAAGAAGCGGGGCCAGGAGCTGAGACTCGACCCCTACAACCACATACAGTGTCACCTTCTGTGAAAAAATATTTTGTCCATCTAAATTTTCACAGGATTTTATTGAATAATAAAAGTACCAATAAATCAAAGAAATACCTCTGTTGTCTTGTTAACATAAAAACATAAACTTCTTATTGTAATAAAGAAATTCTTATTGATAATTAAAAAATAAAAATAAACTCGTGTTCATACATCTTCATGCAGATTTTTAGCACAATATGAAAGTAAAGAATTTTCTGGGTACAAATATAGTCAGTTGGGAACTGGGGAGAATACCCAGCCATATCATTAATACCCAGCCATATCATTAATACTCACTTGTATCATTAATTAATACCAGTCATATCATTAATACTCAGTCATATCATTAATACTAAACAATCTCATGGAAAAACTTCATAAAAAACGAAACTGGTTCCTAGATTTTTTTTAAGAATCTACTCGTAAATAAAAGACAAACATAATTATTTAACTCAGTATCTTGCAAGAAGACTAATAATGAGAGAAATTCGTCAACCCGCCAACTGAGCTCTAGGTATAATAACTGAGCCCTATATTTTTTCTAATCTTATAATGTAGCCCAGGGCTGAGAGCATTATTATAATCTTATCAGTTACTTAATCATAATCTATTAATTCTTCTTCTTTTACAAACACGAGGATTAGAATTCAAAGATATAATCAGAATTTCATGAATACTGATGTTGAAATAATCTCTAACATCATTTCACGAAATCTGGCTGAGCTGAGAAGAGACACAGACGCCTTACAAGTTTCGGGAGGCAGTTGACGCCATTAATTAACCTACCGAATACAATTACAATAAATCATAATATAACAGACAATGTTAATCTAACTGCTTCACCGGGTCGCCTTATGGAGACTTCCTTACAAACAATTAATCACACATAAATACAGGATTTTTTTTAATTCGAATAAACATTGTATAATTGTAAATTAACAGCTTCCTAGAGACTCGAGTATCGTCAGTTCGTCTTGAACATTCATTAAGAGAAGACCAGTCTTGTCGTCCCTCATTAAGTCGACATGTAATTTGTAGTAGTCGGTCTGAGTTCCTCTTAAGAGTAATATATACTCTTCCATGTATCGTAAAGAGAGACGGAGTTGGTCGTGAACACTCACCAGAGTAACAAATAGGCCTCCGAGTCTCGTAAAGAGAGACATGCTATGTATTGCTACCTCAGCCTGGTAGACGTTTCATGTCTTCTCTCACATCTGCTTATCCGTGTGTCCACCAGATCAAGTGGAAATTAACAAGTATATGTGATTTCATATATGAGCCTAAGCATGAAAATTAAGACACATGTGCAACATCTGGGTATCTGGTACATGTTTCTGGTACTTTTAACGGGTTTATAAAATAGTTTAGTTGCAAACAGGGGTAACTATGCTTGGCATCACACGCATCAAGATAAATATTGTTTGACTTTATGTTTTAGTCAATTTATTCTCTTAATCGTTTTGCTTTTATAACAATTATTTTAATTTTTGATAATTTACTATTTTCCAATTATTACAACCACCGTCACTGTATGTCCCGGGGTAACATATAACAAAGACGTTACTAGGGTCACCTGAGTGTCAACTCCAGGTAATCAACGAAGACCTCCACTAGTACAAAGTGATAATGTTACAGCTATATAGAACTGTTTACCTGGAGTTTACCTGGAGAGAGTTCCTGGGGTCAACGCCCCCGCGGCACTCATCTATTGTTAAATGACGAATGTATGTGGAAGATCTGGACTTTGGGAGTAACATTTTCTTTAATTATAAAACCAAAGTTTTTTTTTTATTATACGATATTTAAAATATAGTTATTGAAAATTAAATGTCTTGGAAAAGAAAAATAACAATGAGGTGTTTAAATAAAAGTAATGTATTTCTCTTGTGCCTCAATGCACGTGACTCGAATAGTAAAGAATGCAACATAAGTTGATTATGCAGTTCAATATTAGTGTTGAAAATATGAAGGAATTGGAAGAGAAATTCATGAGTCGTCAAATGGAAAGTAATATCTAAATTTCTTCAATAAAACTTTTAAATTGTGACATATGCTGTTCAAATCTAATTCAGACCTTTCAAAGAGGCCAAAGAGACCAATATCCTAAAATACACAAGCACGTTTAGCTTGAAGCAGCTCAGAAGTTGCATTATCATGCTAGGAGCATGGATGATTTGATGTTAATCACATGTGGGGCTCTCAGTATTTTATATGTTGTTACCATCTCATCCCTGTCCCCTCCTGTTCTCCAGTGTCGTCAGGTCTATTTCCCTTAACCTTTCCTCGTTGGATATGCCCTTTAACTCCGGGACTAGTCTCGTTGCAAATCTTTGCACTTTCTCTAATTTCCTGACGTGCTTAGCCAGGTGTGGGTTCCAATCAAGTGCTGCATACTTCAATATGGACCAGTTATACACGGTGTATAGAGTCCTGAACGAATCCTTAGGTTTGATAGTCGCCCATATGCCGCAGTAGTTATTTGGTTGATGTGCGCCTCAGGAGATGTGTTCGGTGATATACTTACCTCAAGATCCTCTTCCTTGAGTGAGGTTTGTAGTCTTTGGTCCCCTAGACTATATGCTGTCTGTGGTCTTCTTTGCCCTTCTCCGATCTTCATGACAATGCACTTGGCGGGTTTGAACTCCAGGAGCCATTTGCTGGACCAGGCCGGTAGCCTGTCCAGATCCCTTTGTAGTCCTCCTCCGATTGAATTCTCCTCATTAGCTTGACATCGTCTACAAACATAGACACTTCTGAGTCTATTCCTGCCGTCATGTCATTCACGTATACCAGAAACAGCACTGGTCCTAGGACTGACCCCTGTGAAACCCCTCTCATCACAGGCGCCCACTCCGACACCTCATCGCGTACCATGACTCGCTGATGCCTTCCAGTCAGGTATTCTCTGATCCATTGCATTGCCTTCCCAGTTATACCTGCCTGGTCCTCCAACCTTTGCACTAATCTCTTGTGTGGAACTGTGTCAAAAGCCTTCTTATAGTCCAAGGAAATGCAATCTACCCACCCCTCTCTCTCTTGTCTTACTGCTGTCACTTTGTCATAGAACTCCAGTAGGTTTGTGTGTGTGTGTGTGTGTGTGTGTGTGTGTGTGAGAGAGAGAGAGAGAGAGAGAGAGAGAGAGAGAGAGAGAGAGAGAGAGAGAGCATGCGCTTTTGTGTCTGTTTCTCTGTGTCAATATGAATATTCACCAGACAACACTGAGAAATCTTCCTGACTCATACACATACCAAGCAACCTTACCCAAAATGTACAGTACCTTATTCAAAATGTACGTATATTTGACGAAGAGCCCAACATGGACTACACTGACTAGAGAGTACACTGAACACCCTGCTACAGACTACAACTTGAATAAACACCTAAGCAAGGGAAGAAGATACTCGGGGTAGGAATTCGTAATAACTCTGGAAGGTTTTCCCAGCCTCCAAAAGCTCAAATTACAATAGATTAAATTAAATCTGCATTAACATAGATTCCTAGAGATCTCTTTAATTCTGCTTACTGACTTCCTGCCACATTACATCCAATACCCGAATAGATGAAGGTAATTCCCATTTAGTCAGGCATTAGGAGTCGTATTTTGCCCAATCTCCCAAATAAATAATGATCAATGGTGATAGATCACGTCCTCCTTGAGACACTGAGACACTGCTGTGGTACACTCCTTCCCTTTTGGGACACAGGGTAGTTGTCTAGAGACACATTGTAGTCGTGGGAGATAGGGTAGTTGTCTTGGGACACAGGGTAGTTGTCTAGAGACACAGTGTAGTCGTGGGAGATAGGGTAGTTGTCTTGGGACGCAGGGTAGTTGTCTAGAGACACATTGTAGTCGTGAGAGATAGGGTAGTTGTCCTGGGACATAGGGTAGTTGTCTAGAGACACAGTGTAGTCGTGGGAGATAGGGTAGTTGTCTTGGGACACAGGGTAGTTGTCTACAGACACAGTATAGTCGTGGGAGATAGGGTAGTTGTCTTGGGACACAGGGTAGTTGTCTAGAGACACAGTATAGTCGTGGGAGATAGGGTAGTTGTCTTGGGACACAGGGTAGTTGTCTAGAGACACAGTGTAGTCGTGGGAGATAGGGTAGTTGTCCTGGGACGCAGGGTAGTTGTCTAGAGACACAGTGTAGTCGTGGGAGATAGGGTAGTTGTCCTGGGACACAGGGTAGTTGTCTAGAGACACAATGTAGTCGTGGGAGATAGGGTAGTTGTCTTGGGATACAGGGTCGCTGCCTGAGAGCTGATGAAAAACAAAATGTGATATTCGTCTCTTAACTCGCCCCAAGCATTAATTTTAATTCACACACTCAAACAAAACTCGACGTTTTAATTTCCTCTGGTTCAAAAAAGAGCTTCCAGCCCTCGGTACAAATGCCTTGGACATCCGGCCTACTTATGCTGACACTGATTCTGAGTTGCCGGATTTAGTTCTGGGTGTTACGGCTTTACACAGGTGACTAAAGGTGCCTAAGATTACTGTCGATAATAACTTCTGGAAGTAATGAACAACAGTATTTGGTTATCAGTGAATACATACACCGTACAATTAGCGTTATAACAGAGGCGATGATTAATAGATTAGTTGTCGATTTCTGTATGTCCTTAAGTAAGACACATGTGTAACAGTTAGGTATCTTCATTTTGAAACGTTTCGCCTACACAGCAGAGGAGGCAGCAGAAGCAGTAGTAGTTTCTAAGGTATTCAGACCCTCAGGCAGACTTGACACAACCCCCCCCCCCCCACACGAGTCACAACGTTAGTGCTCTGTGAATATAAGCGTTTTTGTGGGTTACCCAAGGTTACTGCAGGAGTCATTAAGTGTGTCAGGGTAGTGAACGACTCCTGAAGTGGTTCACAAGTTGCCCTGAGCCACATAAGAGAACTTGAAAGTGATATTGGCGGCTCAAGTAAGAGACGGTAGGCCTAGTGTGGCGCAGGCATTGTTGCCATATGTGTCACCCAAGAAAGATAATAAAGTGAAATCAGTGTGTGACCAGTGAAAAAGGCACAGTAAATAGGAATATATTATATATAGAGAAGAAAGAAGGTGGAGATACGCCAGATACCCCGAAAACCATGCATAGGTGAAATACTTGCACTGCAAGCGGTGGTTTTCGGGGAGTCAGCTGTTGGTTTCCAGGTACCGCCAGCTGATTTGTGAACGATCCTTGTATGAAAAAGAATACGCTAATAAGTACTCAATAAAGAATAGTAATTGGTAATTCAAAACAGAACCAGGATGGGCAGACAGGTATATATTAGACTAGGAAGAAGGATAAGTATAGAAGGTATAAGGTCTAAGCCGGGGAGTGACATGGACCTGCCTCGCATGGGTCAGTAGGCCTGCTGTAGTGATCCTTCTTTCTTGTGTTCTTATAAGCTAGTAGGGCGTGGTGGGTCAGAGCAGGTCAGGTCAGAGGAGCACTGCAGACCAGGTGTAACACAAACTGCACCACACTCACACACCTAACATAATCCTACCAACTACTTTTCACATACTCAATAAACCCACACTCATATAGTTTCACACACATATATTCTCACCCACACATAGACCCCCCCCACACACACACACAGGTCCACACACACATAGACCCACACACACACACAGGTCCACACACACATAGACCCACACCCACACAGGTCCACGCACACATAGACCCACACCCACACATTTTCTCACACACACACTCTCCCCCCACTCCCTCTCTCTTTCCCTCCCCTGCCCCAACCTAGTCAGGTTAGGTTACATTCACTTAAGGAAGGAGCACGGCATCTGACCTAGTAGCACAAGCTTGTCAGGTCCAACTCACACCCACCCACACCCACTCATGTATTTATCTAACCTATTTTTAAAATTACACGTTTTAGCTTCTATAACTGTACTTGGGAGTTTGTTCCACTCATCCACAACTCTATTACCAAGCCAGTGCTTTCCTATATCCTTCCTGAATTGTGTATTGGAGATAGATATCAGCCTAGGTAGATGCACATGTGTAGTCCCACACCACCTGCTTGCCGTCTGTCCAGGCTTGAAGGGTGATACCATCTGGATGCTTTTGGCTGCCATCAGATCTGCATGGTTGGGGTGGCTCCCTTACTGCTGGGCATCCGGCTGTTGTGAGGCTCATCTTGATGATGTTATTAACCTCCTCATGTCTTGCAATCTTTCCCTCGGATTTACGACACACAAGACCATGGTACCAGAATCGGTCTGCTGCTTCACTGCCACAAATACACCTGTGTTCGGCGAGAATAGGGGCGGCAAGTCGAAGGGCAACACCAATGCGGATGGTCTGTGGGTCGAGGCGTGTGTCTAGGCTAGAGTTGGGAACACCCAACAGAAAGTCCCCTGCATGATGAGCTCTCACTGCCAGGAGGCGGGCTCTATCCTTCCCTGACACACTCTGAAGCATTGTTGAGGCTATATTCTCCACTATTGGGCCATCCCAGTGCGAAGTGTAGCTTGGTCCCACTGCCCGTCTTCTAGAGTAAGGTTGCAACCACTTGTTCGTGGTTGCATTAATACGTGGACTGGTCGTGAAGGCTGTTATTTCAAACCGGAGTAGAATGAAATTAGTTCTGAGCTTACCATAGTAACGCATGTCCTCGCACCATGAAACATGCCCAGTGCTACTGGGTATATGTTTGTAGGATTGATGGCACAATGGCTAGAGCGTCGTGAATTTTGACTTGCTCCCCACGACGCGGACTAAAACAAAACAAAATTACTTTTTCTGATTTTTTTGTGGATTAACTGACAAAAATTTTTTTTCATTGAAAATGACATAAAACTGTTTAGTTTCAAAGCAAACATAACTTAGACCTCATCTAACCTTGTTTATTTTTGCCTACTTCTACCAATTATATCACAGATTAGTTTAGTTTGTTTAATAAATATTAAAATCAACGGTATATGTATGTAATTTCATTTATGTTCAGACTAATTTTCATCAATTTATTGGATAAACTTTTTTTTTTCACTCTGGTTTGGGCAGAGAAAGTTAAGCAACTAAGAGTCAAGTCAATTTTACACAGAATTATCATCCTTCACTAAATTTTCAGAATAGTTAAAAATTCGGAAAGGAAATAGAGGTTAGAGATAAGATCTTTTCCAAATACTAAGAGTTCAAATGATAATTAATAATGATACACAAATACAAGACACCACAAGTGCAACATTTAGGTGCCTTTACCCCGAAACGTTTCACTCGACTTCATCAGTCGAAATAGTGGAGATGTAAAGTCGATGCAATCAGACTGAAGAAGACGTACTTTTGAGGTGGTCAGTCCCTCAGCCTGGAGAAAAGTTCTGCTTTATAGTCTGTATTCGACTAAAGAAGCCTACTCGGTAGTCGAAACGTTTCGGAATAAAATACCTAAGAGTTGTACATGTTTCTAGATTATCAAGAAGAACAAAATACAATACACAAATAATTCGTACATAGGAGGAGCTTACGACGACGTTTCGATCCGACTTGAACCATTTAAAAAAATCACTTTTTAAATGGACCGAAAAGTCGCGTTATTTGTGTCTTGCTTATCAACTTCAGAGGAAAAAGAAATCCACGACAGAAACGAAGAGCTAGAAGGTGACCCACGACAGTTCTTGGGTCTCCTGGCTTCGTGCCTGTCAGCTGCCACTGTGTAAACATAAGGTCGCCCTAAAATCCCATCGGTCCATTAACATTTTTATAACGTACTCTTTTCATATATTTTGCCTTTACACCGGGAAATCCCATGAATTATTCAGCACAATTTTGCGAGTTTTGTAAAAATGAAAATATGTAAATTAATGCAGCCTCCCTTAGCAAAAATAAATTTCGCAGCCGGAATGAAATGGTTGTAGAACTTTCTTCCGTTGTGTCACAGCGGTGTGGTGGTGGTGGTGGTGGTGGTGGTGGTGGTGGTGGTGGTGGTGGTGGTGGTGAGGCGGGTGATGGTGGTGGTTGTGGCAGTGCTACAAATACATCACCACTGACGAGGGACGTGGAGGTACATTAGCCTTTACCGTTGCCACGCACACCAGAGGTGAAAATAGTTAGCTGGCTCTTTTGACTACACCTTTGCCCTACCCCATGCAGGTCCATCCAGATGTTTACCAGTAGAATTGGTAGGTAAATAGGTAACATCGCCTGAAGCCGTGACACTGGAACGTAGGTAGGTAGGTATAATGTTTGTCAGGAAACATGGCAAGTGTTTCCTGACGCGGGTCTTAGCCATATGATGACCCACATCTGGAGCTTTTGATCACCTAACCGAGGACTTCCGCTGGCTTACTGGTCCACCTCTTTAAAAATCACGGTTATGATTGTATCCATTAAGTAGTAATTTAGAAACAACGGAATGTGTTACTATGGCGGTAAAGGCTGAAGGGCTCCCTAGGAGAGGAATGATAATGGATGGCCCAGATTTTATTTTTCAGATGATGTACTTACCGTGTGTTCGTGTGTTCGCGGTAACCTGTCTTCATGGAAGTGTTCAGTGAGCCTACAAGGTGAATCATAAAGTTGAAAATCAGTATCTTTTAAAGTGGTAATAATTAACCTAAAATGGGTGGAACACTTGATTCAGTAACACATGGTTAACTAACTTTTACTAGGTAACAAAGTGTAGGTAGTATCCTTGCCAAAACATAGCCTAAAAGAATCTGATTGACATTTTGAGAATAATCTTTATTTCTACAAGCACATGATACAGACCTGACTGACATACTATATAGAAAGCCCCTGGTTATACAGAACATTTTGGCCCCAGGCCTGGTCACGGACTAGGCCGCCTGGGCGATGACCCCCGAAACCCACTCCAGGATGCGACCCACACCAGTCGACTAAAACCCAGGTACCTACTTACTGCTATGTGAACAGGGTCAGCAGGTGTCTTAAAGAAACCCCCCCAACCCCAGTGTTTCCCCCCGTACTAGGGATCGAACCACAGGCCTCACTGTATGAGCTATGGGGCACCGTTTATTTAATTCATACGACCAACCCTAAGGGTGGAATAGCGATACTCGCTAAAGAGTTGCGTAATTTTATAACGCACAAGATAATGTTATGATCATTAATTAGCCCTTGTTTGTGTACATAGTCCTCCTGAGATTAAGAAATGAGTTAAAAATGATTACGTAAACATTGCTTGGGTGTATTACCTGAGAACTTTTCAAATGTACTCAATTGTTGGTTGAAACCTGCTATTGTTACGTATAAAATGGTAGTGTTCCCACTGATCGCCAGTGGGAACTTAGGAGCTAACGTGTCTGTTTTATACAGCTATCGTAACTGGTGTTGTGTCAGAGATGTAGAAGATGGCTAAGGTAATTCCTATATTTAAATCAGGGGATCAGTCAATTCCATGTTGTACGGCTAGTACAACATATACACCACTGGTACATATATACATGCACACTTACATACACATATACATGCAAAACATTCACAGACACATACATAAACACACAAATTCGCTATCTGGAAAACAGCGGTTCTAGTACTGATATTTACAAAAAAGGACAGGCAGGTGGTCTTGATCTTCAGGTCAGGGTCTTACAAGTGGCTATTAGAATTTAACCCAATCAAATGCAAAGCTATTAAAATAGGGAAGGGCAAAGACGAACAGAAAAACTACAGGCTGAGGGAACCAAGACAGCACACCTTTCTGAAAGAGGAGTACCCTGGGGGCGAGCAAGTCCCAAGTATTTTACCTGAGGCACAGCAACTGAATAACCCCTATAGCAAAAGCAAGGCTGGCAAATTTAAAGGCAGCTTTAACAGTAGACATTGACGACCTTGTACACGGCGGATGTCATGTCCATCTTGGAGTATGCAGCACCACTTTGGAACCCGCATCTGATAAAGCATGTAAAGAAGTTGGAAAAAGTGCAAAGATTTGCATCAAAATTAGTCCCATGCCTCAATACCTCAGATGGATGAGCTATGGGGAGAGACTAGAAAAGCTAAACGTAACGTCTCTAGAAGACTGACTGGAGGTGATATGATTACTATGCATAAAATACTGAGAAAAACTGATAGGGTAGAGAGGGCGAGTCTGTTTGAGAGGCGGGTCTCAGGTACACGAGGGCACAGCGGAGGTTAAAAACACAAATGAGTCACAGGGTTGTTGGGAAACACATATAGGTGAGTACAATAGGTGACTAAACACACACACACACACGTACACAAACACATGCACACACATACACAGGCACACACACACACACACACACACACACACACACACACACACACACACCACACAGGAGCTTTGACTCGACCCCTGCAACCACAACTAGGTGAGTACAACTAGGTGAGACACACACGCAGGGAGAGCAGAGACCCAGTAAGGGACAGCAAATAGGCGGGGCCAGGAGCTGAGTCTCGACCCCTGCAACCACAATTAGGTGAGTACACACACACACACACACTCGTACATTGCTTCTTATCTTCAAACTTCCCACACATAAGCAATATTGCCTTCATAAACCATATAGATAATGACAATATGAACTATGGCCAAAGCTATAGATTTTCCTGAGAGCCGGATGCTTCAGAGAGGAAATGGAAAGGGGAACATATTTTCCTGGAGGAATACAAAGAGCCTCGAGACCAAGAACAACGTGTAAGTGTACCTCCAGAATCATGGTTGCTGTATAAATCAAAACTCCTCAAATTTAAGAGTGTTCTTGTTGTGGGCAACGCGGAAAGCAAACACTTCTGTGGGGTATAACACAGACGTGGTGCCATCTGTCATCGAGTTGAAAACGCTCATTGCGGGAGAACACATCGGCCGTCTCCCACCGAGGCAGAATGTCCCGGAAGAGAAGAAACAAAAGTTTTTCTTCTTTTCCATTTAGTAATTTATACAGGAGAAGGGGGATACTAGCCCCTTGCTAAGATTCCATCATGTATCAGCAAATTTCATTTTGCATATACTAGTTCATATTACTCTGCTTGTAATAGCTTTCTAGTGTGGTGACACTGGTTTACTGTGATGCTATTTACTGATCTCATTGAATCCCCTCGATATAAATAATAGCAGACGCAACAGCTGAAGAGGAGAGAAGAATACGAGGCGGCTCGTCTCTTATAGCAGCTCCCACCGCAGGATTTATGGTTCATCGAATGTCAACTTGAGTTATTTCTGAAGTGGGCAGCAGAGTGCAGTAACCCTCCACATAGGACAGAGAACTGCAACAACATATTTGATTAGGCGCAGTTTGTGGGGACCCTAAACCAGGAGACCTAAATTACGAACACTGAAACTTTGCTGTGAGGGCGTGCATGACAAAGCTACGCCAATCAAACTAGGAACGATTTCTCATTGTCTCTAACAGCCTGCTTTACGGGGCGCAATTAGACAACAGTTAAAATTCCTGTGTAAAATAAGACTATGCATGTCTCATACACATACTCATCAAGAGACTAAACGAGTTACTGGAAGAGACAGCTTCTGCAACTGCCTTTAATTAAACAACGTCACTCTCTTGTGAAGGAAACTTAATTAGTAAATACGAGACCCAAGCACTGCTGGTTGACTTTATATTACTTAAGACGAATGGTAATGCATATTTCACAGCATGTAAACATATCTATGTACTGAGCAGTATAAAGTAAGATATGTGACAAAAGGGCAAGCTAACATGAGAGCCAAAATTCTTGTCCACCTCTGGTGTAAATTGTGGGAACCATAGCCTCGGAGAAGTGGATAAGAAGGTATTGAGAAAGAATATTTGGATTTCTTCCTGAAGTTGTTTGAATATTCCACTACCCCTACCACCCCATCTTTTTATTCCTTTTTACCAATAGGTATATTTTATTACATAATATGGTACAGAAGATTTAAGAGATACATTGTTGATATAAAGATGGGATATACAGTACATGAGGTGTGATAGATACATGTCTAGTACATATTGGGCGTGTGCCCAAAATACAGCAGGCATTACCCCTCTCAACAGCAGCGCTGAGTCGCTGGAACAGAAAACTAGCTGCCCTGGGATCCCTAGTTACCCCGATGAATCTTTTGCCTAGCTCCTTAAGGAACTTAGATGTACTCTTTCCCCATGAGCCAAGGGTCTCTGAGCCTATGGGAACAAACATAATTATGGGCAAGTTCTCCATATTTTCTAGACTTTTGGGACTCCCTGAAGGTGGCAGCTGCCCCTCCTTCCTCCCTGGTGTATTGGAGATAGGTATCAGCCAAGGTAGATGCACATGTGCAGTCCCACACCACCTGCTTGCCGTCTGTCCAGGCTTGAAGGTGATACCATCTGGACGCTTCTGGCTTCTATCAGATCTGCATAGTTGGGGGTGGCTCCCTTACTGCTGGGCATCATGCTTTGCAATCTTTTCCTCGGATTTACGGCACACAAGACCATGGTACCCGAATCGGTCTGCTGCTTCACTGCCACAAATACACCTGTGTTCGGCGAGAATAGGGGCGGCAAGTCGAAGGGAAACACTAATGCGGATGGTCTGTGGGTCGATGCGTGTGCCAAGGCTGGAGTTGGGAACAGCCAACAGAAAGTCCCCTGCATGAGGAGCTCTCACTGCCAGGAGGCGGGCTCTATCCTTCCCTGACACACTCTGAAGCACTGTTGAGGCTATATTCTCCACTATTTGGCCATCCCAATGCAATTGTTTGTAGTTGTTGGAGGGGAAGCAGGTCGGTTTCAGAGCTCGTTAGATTATCCCAGTTCATGGCTCCGTCAATGAACTTTTGGTCTTGGACTCTAATCTTGTCCCTAAGATGTTCAGGGTGAATCGCTGCTACAAGCGCAATCTGTGATGACTTGTGGACACCAAAGCCTCCTAGTCTGACTGGAAGTGTAGCTTGGTTCCACTGCCGTCTTCTAGAGTAAGGTTAAGTACTTTCGTAAAAATCTGCTTTAGGATACTATTATATTCGTGCAGTAAAGGGTTATTACATGAAGGTGCACATCTTAAGAAATATATCAACCTGGGAAGACTCAAGCACTTTGTGAGAAGGTACAAGGCATCGTGGGCTTCAAGATTGCCTATTCGTTGTTCCATTCTCTTCAACTCATCCAGTTTCTTCCTGAGAATTACGTCAATGTCATCGCTTCCCAGAGGTGCTCCAAGCAAGACACTATTTGTAGGGGCAATGACTGTTGCTCCTGGTAGTTTTGATCTCACTGCATCTATCACTTGTTGATTGACTGAGAGGATTTCACAATTGGATGGATTCAGGATGAGACCCATTTTCTGTCAATCTGGCTGTGATTTCCCTAGACGCTATACAGAAGAGAAATGGTTCAAGAGGATCCCCTTGCTGGACACCCTCTAATGATGTGATTTCATGCTCTCCAAACAGGAGCACTGATTCTTTGCTATATCCAGCTGAAACAAAAGGGAAGAGACCTGGGAAATGTTCTTGTACAGCTGCTAATACCACGTCTCTTTTCAGGAGATTAAATGCATTCTTGAAATCTAATTTAACCACTGCATTGTCCTCAGGCAGGTTGTTGATATACGCCCTTGTTGCATGAACCGCTGCTTCACTTCCTTGAGAGACCCCAAAGCCAAGCTGGTTTGGTTGAAGCATGATGGCTGCCTCTGCGCGAATACTTCTGACAGCAGCTTTAGAAACGAGGCGGCAAAAAGTGTTGCCCACTGCAATTGGCCTAATTCCTCCATCCTTCTTTTTAAGGGCACAAAGTGATGCTCCAAAAAAGAAGGTTTAATCTCGTCTGGAATCAGACCAGCCAAGGAATTGTTGACGAACCTTGTGATCTCTGAAAGCAGTGTCTCTGCAATCTCCCCGATAACTGGATTAACCATTTCCTTTAAATGCTGTGGCCTTATTCCAGTGTAACCCCCAGCAGAGCCAGACGAGAATGACATTATTGCTTTGTAAATGTCCGAGTCTTGCACAATCAGTGGTTCCACAGTGGAGACAGAGGTGTTGGAAC
Source organism: Cherax destructor (assembly GCA_009830355.1). Lineage (NCBI taxonomy): Eukaryota > Metazoa > Arthropoda > Malacostraca > Decapoda > Parastacidae > Cherax > Cherax destructor. The sequence continues at coordinate 64,098 of WNWK01009183.1, forward strand.
TGTTGGTACCCCTGGCAGGGTGCTTTCCTCTAAGTGCTTCAGCAGTGTCAGCATCCCTGGGGGCAACTGTATCTTCACTGGTGATAATTCTAATTGCTCCCACTGTATTGCCCTCTTCAATTTTCTTGCTCACTTGGACTCTGATTTTTTCGCTGTCAGTGGAGTGAGTGGGGGTTCTGCCTCTCCCATTTTTGTATTGATGGGGAAGGTGAATGAGGTTATCAGCTCTAGGAAAGTCTCTTAAGGATTTTATGATCATTGAGGCTAGCCTCTTTCCCCTTCTTTCCGGCACAGCTATGCAGATATTGCCAAAAAGTTGCAAGTTGTGCCATGCCTTGATGGTTAGTGGGTATATATATATATATATATATATATATATATATATATATATATATATATATATATATATATATATATATATATATATATATATATATATATATATAATATATATATATCATTTACTAAACTGCAGCAGACCAGGGTCGACCCACGACACATGTGTCGTGGTTTCATGCTATATAGACTGCTTGTGGAGGCGAGTATGCAAACAGGAGTAGCCTGAAATTAAACCTTTAGCATACCACGGCCACGAGTGTCCTCGGATCACGAAAACACCTAGCTTTGCTGGGTGCGTGATCTTTGTAGGATTGGTGGCTGAGTGGATAAGGTGACATATATGTTGTGTTGTCTCTTGAGGCGGGACAATGTGTCGTGGGTCTAACCCTGGTCTACCACAGTTTTGTAAAATATATATATATATATATATATATATATATATATATATATATATATATATATATATATATATATATATATATATATATATATATATTAAGTATGTGTGTAAAATGAGAAGCTAATATTACACAACTGGTATGAACAACCATCACCACCACACTTCAACCATTACCACCACCACTACCACAACCACTACCACCACTAAACTACAACCAGTAACACCACACCACCATTACCTCTCGTTATCACCCCCATCCTCAATACCATCACCACCATTATATGCACGAGTTTATATATATGTTAATCTATAACCTAGACAACACCAGTCAATGTTTAGGATACATGCAATAATAATAATAATAATAATAATAATAATAATAATAATAATAATAATAATAATAATCATAATAATAATAATAATAATAATAATAATAATAATAATAATAATAATGACAACACTATGTAACAAAATTTCACTTTTGTGGTGTTCCTGCAATTGCAATTGCAATTGCAATCCAGATGAGTGGAGACTCTTCATTGACAGCTCCTCCAGAAGCCTAAGAGCTCTACTTCTGCACAATGGGAACAAGTATCCATCTCTTCCCTTGGCTCATTCGGTGCATCTTAAAGAGGACTACAATTTAGGTATCCCTTCTGGGATAACTAAATTATATAAACAGTGATCGCTTTTGATGCAGCAGAAGAACACGATCAGGTAATATATTAGTCTTCATTTATGGGTGAAAAACTGATCTCCATATTTCCCATGGTTGATGAGTTTGATTTGAGAGAACTATATACATTACACTTTCTTAAGACGTCACTTCAAGTTAATTCACAAACTTCATGCTCAGCGGAACTGAGTCAAGACTGAGGCAAGCCTAGATAAACTGAGCTGATTTAGACCAGTAATTGCTAGGTTAAAACGAGCAAAACAAGCTAAGTCAAGCAAATGAAAGAAGTAAGCTAAAGCATGACATGTAATGCTAACCCAGAAAAAGCCGTATCAAGATGACGTAAGCCTAGCCAAGCTAAGCCTAGCTAAACAAAGACAAAGCTTAGGCAAGTCAGTCAAACTTAGAGAAGTTAAGAAAAAAATAGTCAAACATTGTCAAGGCAGACCCTCCTGGCTAAGTCTAGCCAAGCCACGCCTGGTTAATCCGAGAACTTGAAAGCTTATCCATGGAAATATTTCACCTCGTAAACTCCAGACGTGGGAAAATGATTTCGGCAAAGCTCTCAACGGTATCTGGGCGCTGGAGATGTGGTCGCTGGAGAATTTCAGGTTTTCTGGACTCGAGAGACGGAAGAGCCTGACGGATATTCTCAGGGACGAGATCCTTCCAAGAGATGACCGAGGAACGATGTGTGTGTGTGTGTGAGAGAGAGAGAGAGAGAGAGAGAGAGATAGATATATAGATAGAGAGAGAGAGAGAGAGAGAGAGAGAGAGAGAGAGAGAGAGAGAGAGAGAGAGAGAGAGAGAGAGAGAGAGAGAGAGAGAGAGAGAGAGAGGGCATAAGTGAGTCATGGGATTATATGAGAAAGACAAATAGCGAAGAGCTGAATGTCACCTTGGTGACGACTGTCATGTATTATCTAAATGTTTAAGGCAAAGATACTAAAGCAGAAGGCTCTCTCCCCACCCTCCAATTCTTTCGAAATGATACAGGAGAAGGGAGGAGGAGGTAAAATTTATCATGACATATTAAAAAAGGCATTTATAGTAGAAATGGAAGAGGAAGGAAGGCATAAGCAACAAACTAGTACTGTTCCTACTCCAAATACTCGTCTTTGTCCACTGCTCTCCCCAGAGCCTGTGTACCAGTAGTTCTAATCATTCTTACTACTAGTTCTACTTCTAGATACTGTAGTGCATGCTGCGGTAATTACCACAGCTTCCTCAACTTTTACCACCATTATCATTAGCAACTTGGATGGCTAACTGTCATTTTTTCGTCCTGATGTCGTTGTTGAACTAAAATCCAGAATCCTCCATGGCAAAGTGTTTATCAAACTAATTTTGTTTTTGCTCTTTCAGCTTCAATGAGGAATTTGTTTCATTCTGCTGTAACTTCATTTACCAAAAACAACTGTACACTTGTTCGAGTTGCCTCTAAGTTCGTCTTACCCCGAAGTTTCATTCCATTGCTTCGAACCGATGACTCATTTGGCACGATAAATAGGTCTTCGTGTGTACGTGTATCAAAACCATTCAAAATCTTAAAGTTTTGAATGATATTTCTGTAACCTCTCCATTACCGGACGGTACATTCAAGAGACGGTCTAACTAGTGCATTATAGAGTCTATGTAGTATCTGGTATTTTACAAAGTTTTTAGTTACGAAACCTAACTTTCTGCTAGTTTGCTAATCGCACAGAAGCACTGTTTGGTACTTTGAGGTAGTTGCTTATGATTACTTCAAGATTCTTTTCTTATTTTACAGTGGACCCGGAAATCGTACATTCTTCATTCCAGAATGCTATTCAAGTGCTGTTACCAAACGAATTTATTCCCATAAGGAATGATGTAAATTAGATTAGTCCGTTTCAGACCCCCAAAAATACACCTATAAAAGCACTTACAATAATAAACTTACATAAAAGGGCGAGTTGGGAGTGTTCGATTTCCGAGGGTCAACTGGATTTCGTTCAGTTCGTTGCTTAAAATTTTCTGTTCATCAGTGAGATTATTAAATCCAAAATGCATTACTTTACACTTGTAAACATTGAGACTCATGAGTCACCTTCCCAGACACAGCGTCAACCAATCCAGATCCCTCTGATTACTTATCCATTCTTCTATACAAGCTTCACATTTTCCTGTTTTAGTTTCATCCACAAATTTTTGCTATCCTGCATGATAGCCCTAAATCAAAATCACTTGTAAACATTGTGAAAAGTATCGAACCAAGAACGGATCCCTGAGGTACTTTCTTTTTGCATACCCTCTCGGGGACCTCCGCATTGAATACCAATCGCTCCTTCATATTCGTTTTCCAGTCATTATTCCAGGAATTTTTCTGATACCATTCTTGAATACTGTTTGGAAATCTTGTTATGCTATATCTCCTGGGCATTTTCCGTCCCAGAGTTCGTCTGTATAGTTAAAAATAATCGAGTCATGATCTTTATTCCGAATCCATGTTGATTTCCTTCGTTAAATCTTCATGTTACAGAAATTTAATGATGTAACTAATAACAGTTTCCATTTATTTACCAAAATGGAAATTAAGTTGATTGGATAATAGCTGAGAAATTAAATCTTGTTTCCTTTCTGAAAACTAGGGAAAAAATTTCTAAGTTTCAACCCTTATGTATTGCCTTCATCTAATGATGTGACAGAATTTACCGTTATGAGGTAAGGGAACTTCTATTTACATTCTTTTATAAATCTAGGAGGCAGTTCATCTGGTCCACATGATATGTTAATTCATAAGAACACCGGAAGGAAGGAAGAGGCGGATGCAAAGTGAAGACTTCAGGAAGGGGAGACATCAGGAAGGAGACATCAGGAAGGGAGACATCAGGAAGGGGAGACATCAGGAAGGGGAGACAGCAGGAGGAACGTGAGGCTTCATCACCTTCACAGACAGTAGAACTGACAGTGAAGTAGTGGTAGATGAGGACTTTGACGTTGTGGTAGACGAGTACCTTGAAGTAGTGATCAACGAGTACCTTCAAGTAGTGATCAACGAGTACCCTCAAGTAGTGATCAACGAGTACCTTCAAGTAGTGATAAACGAGTACCTTCAAGTAGTGATCAACGAGTACCTTCAAGTAGTGATCAACGAGTACCTTCAAGTAGTGATAAACGAGTACCCTCAAGTAGTGATAAACGAGTACCTTCAAGTAGTGATAAACGAGTACCTTCAAGTAGTGATCAACGAGTACCTTCAAGTAGTGATAAACGAGTACCTTCAAGTAGTGATCAACGAGTACCTTCAAGTAGTGATCAACGAGTACCTTCAAGTAGTGATAAACGAGTACCCTCAAGTAGTGATAAACGAGTACCTTCAAGTAGTGATAAACGAGTACCTTCAAGTAGTGATCAACGAGTACCTTCAAGTAGTGATAAACGAGTACCTTCAAGTAGTGATAAACGAGTACCCTCAAGTAGTGATAAACGAGTACCAGAGAACTCGGCTTTTCTACAGGAAAACTAGGATTTTCTACAGAGAACTAGGATTTTCTACAGAGAACTCGGCTTTTCTATAATGATAAACGAGTACCTTCAAGTAGTGATAAACGAGTACCCTCAAGTAGTGATAAACGAGTACCTTCAAGTAGTGATAAACGAGTACCCTCAAGTAGTGATAAACGAGTACCTTCAAGTAGTGATAAACGAGTACCTTCAAGTATTGATAAACGAGTACCTTCAAGTAGTGATAAACGAGTACCTTCAAGTATTGATAAACGAGTACCTTCAAGTAGTGATAAACGAGTACCTTCAAGTAGTGATAAACGAGTACCTTCAAGTCAGCATCTATAAGCATTTCATCGTATCAGTGCAGTTAATTTGGTTAATATTTAGTTTGTAATATTCATATCTGAGTATTATTATTATTGATATATGTTTGTTGGCATTTGTTATTCTTACGTTACTGCTAGTTGAAGGTCCTATCCTTTGTTATTCTTACGTTACTGCTAGTTGAAGGTCCTATCCTTTGTTATTCTTACGTTACTGCTAGTTGAAGGTCCTATTTTGTTATTCTTACGTTACTAGGTTGAAGGTCCTATCCTTTGTTATTCTTACGTTACTGCTAGTTGAAGGTCTATCCTTTGTTATTCTTACGTTACTGCTAGTTGAAGTCCTATCCTTGCTTTAACCTTCTTTTTTTTTTGGTCTCTGAGGTATCCGAAAAAATTAGTGGTTAGCTAGATGTGTTTTTTTTTTTTTTTTCAAATTATTGTTTTAGCATTTGTAATTTTCTCATGCTTTGTCTTTGTATATAGTACAGTATGTGTGGCCATTGATGTTAACAGACAGTTTATATTTATCGAGAGAGAGAGAGAGAGAGAGAGAGAGAGAGAGAGAGAGAGAGAGAGAGAGAGAGAGAGAGAGAGATTCTTTGCGTTCCCCTGAAAACAGAAACTTCTCTTGCACGTTGTTTATCTCTGGCCGTGACTGAAGAAAACCTCATTAGCTTTTCATTTGGCACGCTGAGAGAGCTTCATTTATTGTTGCTTTCTTCTCTGGATGGAAACCCTTCCTGCGCTGGGTAAACAACAGCACAATGTACCCGTGGCTGGGTACACAGTACTCTCCCAGGGAAGTCGTCTCCTTCCGCTCGCCTAATTCTGAGCCTTGGGGAGGGACGAGTGGAGCTTCCATCCCAGTAATCCCGAGTTAAACACATGCGACGCAGCAACACCCGCAGGTCATTCCGGTTCTCCGGGCCGGGGATAGCGGAAGGCATCGCGAGGAAGCAACTCTGGCGAGGAGGGCGAGTCTTGTGTAGATTTCCCCGGGGTTTTGCCGTCTCTGCAGCCAACTTGGAAGGAGCAGGCAACGCTCATATATCCTTGTAACACTCCACGTTGGAGATAAATACTGGAGGTGGAGTTTTGTGTCACTATCGCAGAGCAGAGTAATCTATCAGTACCTGCCCAACTGATTTATGTTCAAATCGCTGCTTGTTCCACTCGTTCATGTGTGTGTGTGTGTGTGTGTGTGTGTGTGTGTGTGTGGCATGAAAGAGTACATTACATATATTCGGCGTATGTACACACTCTCATATAGGCTGCCTCCCAACCAGCGAACCGGTGTAAGGGTTAAGTGGGTCTGACAATAGCTGAGGGGATGTGGATCACTCACGATCAGCTCTTGCCAGACTCATACTGCTGCTGGTTGAGCACGGTTCTTTTCCTTCAGGTTTTTTTGTTGCCTTTTATTACCGTGTTGTACACTGATTTCAAACTCTTGTGCATAGTGTACATAGGTGTACCTATATATACTTATACTTGTGAAGGAAAATACAATTCAAAGATTACTGCTGTGTTTATTTTCGCCCAAAATCCCATTACGACCAGGTTTACGGCCTTTATTACCTGCAGGTGCCAAAATAGTGTGTGGGGGGGGGGGGAGAAAAGAGAGAGAGAGAGAGAGAGAGAGAGAGAGAGAGAGAGAGAGAGAGAGAGAGAGATACTGCAACCAACTCATTCACTTTTTATCACTGTCTGTCGGGCTCGCCTGTTTTTTAGCTCCCCTATCATAAACTTCTCTGTCATTGGCGCCCAAAACACAACCTTCATATCAATGTCTGAAATATTTTGTATAACCCCCAAAACCCCATCCTGGCCAACCTTCCCCCGCGGTTCATGCCTCCTAACACTTAACCTGCGGTTCATGCCCCAAACCCACCCCCCCCAAAAAAAAAGGGTTTTATTAAATTGGACATTTTTTTTCAGAAACCCCACCCAGTGACTTCTTCAGTCCAATACAGAGAGCGGTGTAGGAGGAGGAGGAAGGGGGTTAGAGGAACGTCTCTCATAATAGGAAAAAAGGGTTTATACAGCAGAAAATTTGGGGGGAGAAGGGGGAGAGTCCCAAAAAAAAAAAAACCGCAATGGAAGTAGGTCGATTTTAGGTTGACAATTTTAAAAAATTGCCTGCATCAAGACCCAAAATGTTGCTTTCTTATAGAATTTGAGAAACGGTCTAGAAACCCCGAAAGTTGTAAACAGACATTTTTCTGCCAGTCCACAACGTTTGGGGGGGTCTTGATGCGGGAAATTTTTTCAGAGCTTTTAGCGGGAACCCCCTATTCCACTAACGGTTTTTTCATGCCGAAACTGCTACTCCTTCAGCTTTTTTATCAACACTGATAGACGAACATATTCCAGACTGGGGACCATTCCTTCAAACCCCTTTTTCATTTCCACCTTTTTTTTGACTGACGAACCCACTGGCGGGACACGCTTCTAGATTAAAGATACCCAAAGTTGTACAAGTTTTTTTTACAAATTGTCGAATTTTAAATTTTTTACACATAGAGTGACTTAGTCGCGGCCGGGAAGAGGGGGGCCCCGGAGCTGTGACTGGCCCCGCAACCATAATAGGGAGTAATTCCTCCCAAAAACCCTTTTTCACTGCCTGCCCAAAAATGAATACACGCACACACACCCCCACGCATACACAAAACAAAATAAAATGCCAAAACGAGGAGGGGTTAAGGGGAAATCCCCCTGATGACACTGAGGACAGGGGGAGAGGGGGACATGATAACCACATATAAAATACTAAATAAATTGATAAGGAGGATGGGGACAGGATGTTTGAGAGGGGACACAAAAAGGGTCAAATTTAAGAAAAAGATAATATCAGGGGATGTTAAAGTTTTCCCCAGTAAAAGGGGGCGAAAGTGGAATAGGGGAGATGTTAGTGGAGGCAGGGACCAAAAGAAAAGGTTATGATAACTCTCAGGGACCGGGAGGTAGATTGTAGAACTAGTGAAGAGGGGGGCCAGAGCACCCCCGACCCCTGAACCCGTTTGGTTTTGTTGACCAGGCTTGCATGTTCAAACCATTTGTGCCTGCTTGATCCTCACCGACTGAATTCTCCTCATTAGCTATACATCGTCTGGAAACGGGGAAGTTCTGGGGTATCCTTCCCTCATGTCATCCACTTTACCAGAAATAAACGGTTTAAGACTGACCCTGGGGAACCTCCTTTTCAGGCGCCCCTCTGACAACTTGTCACTCCTTTCATGTTTTAACGCCTGATCCTCCAGTTTTTTCCCCCTTTTTGGGGAACTTTCGAAAGCCACTTGCACCAAAAAAAGCAGCCCCCCCCCTTTTTTTGTCGTACTTCGTCACCTTGTCAAAAATTCAAAGGTTTAACAGTTTCCTTCCCCGAAACCGGCTGATTGTAGTGTTAAGCTTTTTCCCCTTTCTGGGGGCTCTACCACTCTTTGATAACTTTCAAGATTTATATATGATGTCAGCGACACTGGGATAATTTAATGCTGCGTGTCTGTCTCCTTTTTTAAAAAATGGGGACATTTGCTGTCTTCCCACCCCCGGTATCAACCTGTTTTGATACACGAAAATTTTTTTAGGGAAAGTGCCACTGTATTTCTCAGTACCCACGGAGAGATGTTTCAGCCCCCCCCTTTGAGGTATCAAAATTTACTCAGCAGCCTCTTTTCCTCCTCGGGTGGTGTGTCCAGCACTTGTTGGGCACCCCATCATTCCGGCTTCTGGGGTCCTTTCGTCTCCACTGAAAATACTTCCAAATCCAGTTGAGCTCTTCAAATACCCTGGGGGGTTTCCTTTTACATACCTTCCCCTTTCCTCAGCCTGAGTACCTGGTCCTTACTGTGTTTTTACTGATGTGGTTGTACCATGTTCGGACCACTTTTTCGGTTTTGCCATTCTTGAGAAAATCCTAGTTTTCCTGAGAAAAGCCGAGTTCTCTGTAGAAAATCCTAGTTCTCTGTAAAAATCCTGGCCTGTGAAAACGAGTTCTCTGAGAAAACTTGTTCTCTGTAGAAAACCTAGTTTTCCCCGTACCGTATTGAGGTTAAGGGGCCGTTTTTTGGGGACCGTTTTTGGTTCCAGTGAGTTTTTGGTTAAAATGACCGTATTGCTGGTTACCCGTGACCGTTTTTTGGGTTTTACCAGTGACCGTATTTCTGGAAAAAGGGGATCGTATTCGGCCCCCAGGCCCGTATTGGGGTTTTACCAGTGACCTATTGATGGCCCCCAGTGCCCGGGTATTTCTGGTGTACCAGCCCCCGTTTTTTGGTATAACGTGACTTTTTTGGTTTAAAAGCCCCCATTTTTGGGGGTTTTTGTGACCGTATTTTTGGTTCCAGGACCGTTTTTGGGGGTGTACCAGCCCCCGATTGGTTACCCCCAACCCCGCTCTTACTCCCAAAAACCCCTTTTCCACCATTACATCTCTTATTGGGGGTAGTTCCCTTTTCCCCAATTTGATCTCCGATGGTTGTTGCACGCATCAGGATACTGTAGTTTGGGCCCCGTAAATACCCTCATGGAACCCCCAAAACCCACAAAATGAGTGTTCAGCTGTTTTTAAGTGACGTAAGCCCCCTTGCTATTTTTACCGGGGGGAAATTTTCCCTTTGATTTAAATTGTTTCGAAAAGTTTTAAAAAAAATTTTCCTTTTTTTTTCCCAGCCCATTTTTTTTCCCCAAGTGATGGACCCCATTGAGCATTTTAAATAATTCTTCGTGTTTGAGTGTACGTCCTTCAAAATCTTATATATTTGAACTAACCCCCTCAGCCCTTTTCCCCAAGAAAATTTGGGTTGAGAACTTCCAGTTTTCCTGCATACAATTTGTTTCTGTGTCATGGTATGAGCCGGTTTTTTTTTCCTTGCCCATCCCCAAAAACCCCCTGTCGCAAATTTAGAGCCCAAAAATTTTGGACAATATTCATGATGGGGGATTTGACAAGTATTACAGAATCAAGATGGTGTTTTGGTTTTTTCCAAATTTATACAATAAAACCCCAGCATGAAAGCAGACTAGTAGAATGCAGACACAGATTAAATAGTAGAATGCTAGTCTCCCTGCCAGAAGGGAAAAAACCCTTTTTTTTCTTTTTTTTTGGGGTTATTTCCCGGGAAGCATTTTGTATTCTTTTTTGGGGGAATGTAATATTTATTGCCTTTTTCCCAAAGAGGTTGATGAAAAAAGGGAGAATCGTAGAAAGTTTTAAAAAAAAAAAACAGGTTTCGCTGGGTTTTTTTGGGAAAGGAAAAAACAGAACTATACCATCTTTTAAAAAATTTATATGTGGGGAATGACCGTTGAACGTTTTTTAAAAAAGGTTTGGAAGGGAATGTAGATGGCGCGTTTGAAATTTGAATCGTGAATATTGGGAAAAGAAAGGAAACGGGAAGACCGTGGGGGCATAGAAGATATAATTTAAAAGTTATAGTGATTGGTTTTTTGGGGAAAAGGGTAAAGGAAAAAGATTGATCAAAGGGCGAACTGGAGGTGAAAGGAAAGAGGATGGGGGGCGTCCGAGGAAGAACTGGGTTTTTGGGGGAAGGGGGTTTTTTTTTAAAGTTTTTTACTTCAGATTAAAAAAGCAAACATATTGTGTGTGTACTACCTATTTGTACTACCTATTTGTGGTTGCAGGGTCGTTTCATGCCCCCGGCCCCCCCTTTTGCGGGATTGCTCCCAGGCCCCTCTCCCCCCGCCCCCCGAGCTTTTTCAAACCCGTTTTAAAAAATATGTATGGTTCCTGCCTCCACTAGGGTCACTTTCAGGCTATTCCACTTCCCGAAAACACTAATGAAGAAATACCCCAACATCCTTTGCCCTATGGGAAAATTTTCCAACCCCCAAGCCCCTTTTTTTGGCCCCCCCTCTGTGTGTGTGTGTGTTTGATAAAAATGAACGAAAGAAAGATTTTTTTTTAAAATTTAATTTTTTTCTTTTTAAAAAAAATTAAAAAGGGGATTCAGAAAATTTTATCAGCTGGATTTAAATTTTGGAGATTGGGGGAAAAGCCACTTGCACTTGGAGAAATAGCCCGGGGTGCTCAAGGTTAAAAAACTCAATGAATCGTGTTGTCCATAGCCACCTACTGGCAAGAGTGTTTTTAGTGCTTTTCCCTTTTTAGTCGACCCGTTTTGCGGGGGGCCAGTTTTAAAAAAAAATTTTGCAATTTTTTAAAACAAATATTAATACATAAAAAAACCCTAATTTTGGGTGATGATCAAAAATGGAACATCATTTAAAGGAAAAAAATTTTTTTTTGAAATTCTTTAGTTCCTTAAATTTTTTTTTTTTTAAATTTTTTTTAAAATTTTTTTTTTCCATGCACTTTTTTTTTTTAAATTTTTTTATTTTGTTAATTTTTTTTTTTTTTTTTAAATTGCTTAAATGGCAAAAAAATACTTTCAGTTTATTTGACTATTTTTCCCTACAAAATGGATTCAAAAACTATTTTGAATTTGAATGCCCTTGTGTTTTTTTTTTTTCCGGGGGCTGTACTTTCGTCTAGTGGGGGGTTTCACTGTACACAAAAAATTTTTTAGGGTAATAAAACTAAAAAATTCCCCAACCCCCCCCATTAATGCATCTTTATACAGATATCGGGGTGCCTTCGGAAAACCATTAAGCTATTGAAAACTAGTTAGTCATCCCCAATTTTTAAAGACTTATGACACAACTTAGTAAAAACATTTTTTTCCCCAAACTCATTTTAGGCCGTAAAGGGGCCCGACTGGGGAAAACCTTTTAAGAATGTTGCATAAAAAAATTTAGCACTTGCACATGTCAATTACTCTAAAAACCCCTTTCACATAGTAAAAAATTGCCCCCCCAATTTAAAAAAATTTTGATTAAGACTTTTTGATATTATAAAAAAAAAATTTAAATGGTACGAGTTCTTACTGAAAAAACACTTCAGTCGAGAAAAAAAAAATTTTTTATGCCCTTTTTTGAATTTCCCCGCTCATCCCAATTTTTTTCTAAAAAAACAAATTTTTTCCCCCGGGTTTCCCTTTAAAGGGGGGAAACCCCCTGTTCATGCCCCAAATGGGTGGTCACCCCCTATATGTAGAAAATTTTTTCTATTTACAAAATCGTCTACTATTACGAACACCTTGCTGAAAAATACAATAACCAAAACAAGGAAAAGGCAGCAGAGAAAAAAATTTTGACTGCATTTTCCCCCAAAAAAAAGTTTGGTTTTTAAAACATATATAAACCTATGTTGAAAAAGTCGGGGCCCCCTGATCGAAAACCCCTTTTTAAAAATTTAAATCTGGTTCGCTGGTCGGGACCCATGCCTATAAAAACGGGGGTGTGACATACACCGGGAAAAAAGGTAACATTTTTTGTAGCATGTCACATTTTTTTATAGGTAACTTCCCTAGTGACCCCCCTGTAATTTTTGGGGGTAGACTGAGTCCCAGCTAGAATGAATCACGTTGTTTTTGGGGGGTTTTTCCCGCGAAAACAAACTTTATAACTTTCAGGAATCTCCAAATTATTCCCCGTTCTATTTCATACTTTATGGTAAAAGCTATAAACAAAATTTTTGACCCCTTTTTTTTGATCCCCTCTTTTTTTGATGGAAGTTTCCCTTTGGGTTTTTTGGGGAAAAAGCATATTTTTATAGGCCGAAACTAATTAAAACTTTTTAAAAAAAATTTTTTTTGGGGGGGAGAGAAAAAAAAACCCTTTTTTCCTTCAGTCAGGGGCCCCCAAACTTGTCTGTTCTAGGGCTACGGAGGGTTTTAAAATTTTTCCTCAGTATTCCCAGCTACCGTTGTACATATTCCACTTTGCTGTAACTTGTACAGGCCAGGAGTGGTAACTCATGGTAGTTTCTCTCTCCAGTACTGTCGCCCCTTGTTTTCCCAAAGTTCTGTTATTTATGTCCGCAAACGGACCCCACTTTTTGTCTTGAACAGAATAATTACAGATGTTGGGAAAACTTTTTCCCAATCGTCGCCCCTAGTTTATTACGAGTCTTTTAATAAAATTAGAATTCTAGAAACATAAAAAAGGGTACTATCATTTATTTTTCCCCTTTTGTACCATACTTTTCCTTTTTCGGTTTTTTCCAGACACAGTGATTTTCGGTTAAGAACATTGATCCCCATTTATAACCAATTTTTTTTCCAAACAGAGATCCCCTTTTTTGGGGCTGTTTCCCCATTACTGTCTTTTGATCTTGCAAACATGAAAATTTTTTTTAAAACCGCATCTGTACTTTTCGGCCCTGCTTTCGTTTCTTTATCAGTCATTTCGGGGAAATTTTGTCCGGGCGATTACGAATTGGGCACACAGAACTCACACCCAGATTCAAATGGAGAGAAGGGGCCGGACCGCGAATGCTGCCAGGTCGATTTTTTTGGTTTTTCTTTCCTCATAAACTGTCCTATCATAGAGAAAATAAATGACAGAACGAATGGGGGGTCAAACGTATTTCAAGTTAGTTTTAAAAATACCTGGAGTACATTACCCACTGAACCATGCCAGCCTTACAACATTCATCCAACTAGGATATTTTTATACACAATGGAAGGTTACCATGATCCCACTGTGACCTTTAAAAGTAGGTTTTAAGATTATTTTAGCTATGGGTTTCCCGTTCCACCCATTTAAATGATTTTGTTTGTAATCATGTTTTTACCCATTTCGTGAGTCATAATACAGCTTTGGGGAACTTGAGCCAGAGCACGGGGACATCCATGCTGGTAGGAGATTCGTCTGTAAAAAAAAATGAATTTGTGGTCACAGTGGGGCCCATGCAAACCTTTCCCCCCAAAAAACAAAAATTAACGTCCTAGCTGGATGAATCTTGTTAGCCGTCATGGTTCACTGACAAGGCAATGGACGGAAATTTTATGACGAATTCCCTCCGTTCTGTGGTTTGTTTACACTGCGTTATTAAGATTTCAGAGAGTACACAGCATTCACTTTTCTATATCTGTACTGCCCTGACGCATTCACTCAAAAAAAAAGTTCCAACTTTCATACAGACTCACCCCTTTTGAAATTTTAAAAAAAAAAACCATTGTTCTGTCTTGGGGGTTTTTATCCCCAAAACCCAAAACCTAAACCCTATCACCATTTTGACCCATTTTGGGTTAAACGATTGTTTTTAAGCTGCTATTTCTACTCTTTTTCTGGTAGTACTACCACTTTTAAAAAAGTTGGGGAGCTTCCGTTTTTATTTATGCAAACAAGGGAAAATTTTTAAAAAGCGGTTTCATGTGAACTTTTTATTACTTTTAAAATCAAGGAACTTCAAGTAGACAACTCCAAAAAAAAAGATAACGAATTGCAAATGAATGATTTTCCGAATGTTTGAGTTTTTTTTGGGGAATGATTTTAAATAAAA
>WNWK01009184.1:0-36098 GCA_009830355.1 Cherax destructor
AGCTGACAATAAGGCATTAAGTGCTTCAGACGCTTCTTCAAAACAACTTGACCAGTAATATGGAATTCTTTTTATAACTGTTGCAGTGTAAACTGTATTTCTTGGGTTGTTGTTGTTGTTCATCCTCTTCTCTTATCTACCTCTCTCTTTTAACTGAGACTTGAGCTACTGCAATTTTTCTGCAGTTGTTAGCCTTCTGCAGTTGTTAGCCTTCCACAAGACACAAATTATTCTTGTTCACATTGTGTTTCTTGAACACTCTGGGATTTTCAGAGTGATACACCAGTAAAGGCTTCACTTCAAAATCCCCACTAGCATTACTACAAACATGAGAGTTAGCCTGTCTTTCATAGGCTTGTATCTTTGTCATTCTCTTCCAACATCTTGTTCATGTGTATCATCAAAACCTTCACATGTGGCAGTTCTTCCCAGAGCCACAATTTCCTGGCCTTGACTTCTTACTGAGAGAAAACAAAGACATTATTCATCCCAGAAGGCCATAATTAACCCCAGCCTGCATTTATTGTTGATTGGAGCACCTCATCCTATTACACGTGTGTGTGTAAGTGCATCTGCAATGCTAGGTTTCCACCAGAAGTTTTCTGCCAGAGTTTTTCCATTACCCTGCATGTGTAGTGGTACTTAAATGTCTTAACTCTTTGATCCAATGGATATATCAAATATATTGGGTAGTAAAAATATAGGTAGTAGGTTGGTAGACAGCAACCACCCAGGGAGGTACTACCGTCCTGCCAGGTGACTGTGAAACAGAAACCTGAAACTGTTTTACATGATGGTAGGATTGCTGGTGTCTTTTTTCTGTCTCATAAACACGCTGGATAACAGGTATATCTAGCTACTTCTACTTACACTTTAGGTCACACTACACTGGCATACACATGCATATATAATACATACACACATCTAGGTTTTTCTTCTTTTTCTTAATAGCTCTTGTTCTTTTATTTTCTCATTGTCCATGGGGAAGTGGAAAAGAATCTTTCCTCCGTAAGCCATGCGTGTCGTATGAGGCGACTAAGATGCCGGGAGCAATGGGCTAGTAACCCCTTCTCCTGTACAAATCTACTAAAACGAGAAGAAGAAAAACTTTATAAAATTGGGTTGTCTGAATGTGCGTGGATGTAGTGCGGATGATAAGAAAGAGATGATTGCCGATGTTATGAATGAAAAGAAGTTGGATGTCCTGGCCCTAAGCGAAACAAAGCTGAAGGGGTAGGCGAGTTTCAGTGGGGAGAAATAAATGGGATTAAGTCAGGAGTATCTGAGAGAGTTAGAGCTAAGGAAGGGGTAGCAATAATGTTGAAGGATCAGTTATGGAAGGAAAAGAGGGAATATAAATGTGTAAATTCAAGGATTATGTGGATTAAAATAAGGGTCGGATGCGAAAAGTGGGTCATAATGGTGTATGCACCTGGAGAAGAGAGGAGTAGAGGAGAGAGAGAGATTTTGGGAGATGTTAAGCGAATGTATAGGAACTTTTGAACCAAATGAGAGTAATTGTGGTAGGGGACCTAAATGCTAAAGTGGGAGAAACATGCAGAGGGTGTAGTAGGTAAGTTTGGGGTGCCAGGTGTGAATGATAATGGGAGCCCTTTGATTGAACTTTGTATAGAAAGGGGTTTAGTTATAGGTAATACATATTTTAAGAAAAGAGGATAAATAAGTATACAAGATATGATGTAGGGCGTAATGACAGTAGTTTGTTGGACTATGTATTGGTAGATAAAAGACTGTTGAGTAGACTTCAGGATGTGCATGTTTATAGAGGGGCTACAGATATATCAGATCACTTTTTAGTTATAGCTACAGTGAGTAAAAAGGTAGATGGGATACAAGGAAAATAGAATCAGTAAGTAAAAGAGGTGAAGGTTTATAAACTAAAAAAGGAGGCAAGTTAGGGTAAGATATAAACAACTATTGGAGGATAGATGGGCTAGTGAAGTGTAGGCAATGGGGTCGAAAAATGTATGGGGTAGATTTAAAAATGTAGTGTTAGAGTGTTCAGCAGAAGTTTGTGGTTACAGGCGAGTGGGTGCAGGAGGGAAGAGGAGCGATTGGTGGAATGATGATGTAAAGAGAGTAGTAAGGGAGAAAAAGTTAGCATATGAGAGGTTTTTACAAAGTAGAAGTGATGCAAGGAGGGAAGAGTATATGGAGGAAAAGAGGGTTAAAAGAGTGGTGAAGCAATGTAAAAGAGAGCAGATGAGAGAGTGGGTGAGATGTTATCAGCAAATTTTGTTGAAAATAAGAAAAAGTTTTGGAATGAGATTAATAAGTTGAGGAAGCCTAGAGAACAAATGGATTTGACAGTTAAAAATAGGAGAGGAGAGTTATTAAATGGAGAGTTAGAGGTATCGGGAAGATGGAGAGAATATTTTGAGGATTTGTTAAATGTTGATGAAGACAGGGAAGCTGTGATTTGTGTGTAGTGCAAGGAGGAATAACATCTTGTAGGAGTGTGGAAGAGCCAGTTGTGGGTGTAGGGAAGTTCGTGAGGCAGTGGGTAGAATGAAAGGGGGTAAGGCAGCTGGGATTGATGGGATAAAGATAGAAATGTTAAAAGCAGGTGGGGATATAATTTTTGGAGTGGTTGGTGCTATTATTTAATAAATGTATGGAAGAGGGTAAGGTACCTAGGGATTGGCAGAGAGCGTGTATTGTTCCTTTGTATAAAGGCAAAGGGGACAAAAGAGAGTGCAAAAATTATAGGGGAATAAGTCTGTTGAGTGTACTGGTAAAGTGTATGGTAGAGTTATTATTGAAAGAATTAAGAGTAAAACAGAAAGCAGGATAGCAGATGAACAAGGGGCTTTAGGAAAGGTAGGGGGTGTGTAGACCAAGTGTTTACAGTAAACATATAGGTGAACAGTTTTTGGGATAAGGGTAAAGATGTTTTTGTGGCATTTATGGATTTGGAAAAGGCGTATGATAGGGTAGATAGGGGGCAATGTGGCAGATGTTGCAGGTGTATGGAATAGGAGGAAGGTTACTGAAAGCAGTGAAGAGTTTTTATGAGGATAGTGAGGCTCAGGTTAGAGTGTGTAGGAGGGAAGGGGACTATTTCCCAGTAAAAGTGGGCCTTAGACAAGGATGTGTGATGTCACCGTGGTTGTTCAATATATTTATAGATGGGGTTGTAAGAGAAGTGAATGCGAGGGTCTTGGCAAGAGGTGTTGGGCTAAAAGATAAAAAGCAAATACAAAGTGGGAGTTGTCACAGTTGCTTTTGCTGATGACACTTGTGCTTTTGGGAGATTCTGAAGAGAAGCTGCAGAGGTTGGTGGATGAATTTGGTAGGGTGTGAAAAGAAGAAAATTGAAAGTGAATATAGGAAAGAGTAAGGTGATGAGGATAACAAAAAGAATAGGTGACAAAGATTGGATATCAGATTGGAGGGAGAGAGTATGGAGGAGGTGAATGTTTCAGATATTTGGGAGTGGACATGTCGGCGGATGGGTCTATGAAGGATGAGGTGAATCATTAGAATTGATGAGGGGAAAAGGGTGAGTGGAGACTTGAGTCTGTGGAGACAAAGAACCTTGTCTATGGAAGTAAAGAGGGAATGTATGAGAGTATAGTTATACCAACGCTCTTATATGGGGGTGAAGCATGGGTGATGAATGTTTGCCGAGGAGAAGGCTGGAGGCAGTGGAGATGTCATGTCTGAGGTCAATGTGTGGGTGAATATAATGCAGAGAATTCGGAGTTTGGAAATTAGGAGGAGGTGCGGGATTACCAAAACGATTGTCCAGAGAGCTGAGGAGGGGTTGTTGAGGTGGTTTGGAATGTAGAGAGAATGGAACGAGACAGAGTGACTTCGAGAGTGTATAAATCTGGTGGAGGGAAGGCGGGGTAGGGGTCGGCCTAGGAAAGGTTGGAGGAGGGGGTAAAGGAAGTTTTGTGTGCGAGGGGCTTGGACTTCCAGCAAGCATGTGTGAGCGTATTTGATAGGAGTGAATGGAGGCATATGGTTTTAATACTTGACGTGCTGTTGGAGTTTGAGCAAAGTAACATTTATGAAGGGATTCAGGAAACCGCAGGCCGGACTTGAGTTCTGGAGATGGGAAGTACAGTGCCGGCACTCTGAAGGAGGGGTGTTAATGTTGCAGTTTTTTAACTGTAGTGTAAAGCACCCTTCTGGCAAGACAGTGATGGAGTGAATGATGATGAAAGTTTTTCTTTTTCGGGGCCCCCCTGCCTTGGTGGGAATCGGCCGATGTGTTAATAAAAAAAAAAATAAAAATATAACTTACATATGTGTCCAAAGACTGGAAGATATTTTTTTAACACTGATCGTCTCCCATCAAAGCAGTGTGACTTAAAAAAAAAAAAAACATCACTCATTCAGTTGCTGTCTAGCCTGAAGTGCACCTGTATCACAGTTCAGATAGCCCTTTGAACTGCAACATCCTCACCCTTCCTTCAGCAACCTGTTCTCTGAGCATTGAAATAGCTTCTTCACATATGGTTTGCAGTACTTTTCTAAGCTAGGTTAGGTTGTCCTCTAGCCATAAAAAAAATTGTAACATGCTGCAACGGAAAAAAATAATTTTTTTTTGACTAGATGCCTCCCACTGAGGTAGGGTGACTAAATGTGAAAAGAAGCACTTCTCTTTACATTTAGTAATTTTATACAGGAGAAGGGGTTACTAACTTCGCTCCTGACATTTTAGTTGCCTCTTACTACACGCATGACTTTGCAAATTAGGTTGAACAAATATACAAGTGAAAGGGTTGGATTTGAGGACTTGCCTTGCATCTGCCAGCAGACTATTGCGGTGCTCCTCCATTCTTATGTTCTGGTACCATAAATATAATTATGGTATGGTGCTTCATGTCTACATGCTAAGACTTAGAATTATGCTTCATGAATTTTAAACAAAAGTGGAACTTTATAAAAAAATTCCGTTTTCAGTATTTTCAGAAACCAGTTAAGAGTGGGAGGGAGGGAGGGTACCCATGTGAAAATGTGATGGACTGTAGCTGAGCCATTCACACATATTTATCACAATCACAGTGGTGCATGGTGTATATACAGTAGGTACTATATTAATATATCCAGTATTCTGTCAGTTCAACCCTGATTTTTGCAAATAGAGGGAAGCAGAGTGGTTGTCCCTCAGATAAGGGTTAGAAAGTGTGCACTCGTAACCAACGACATTCTTGTACACAAGTAACCTGCACTTAGGAGGTGAAAACTTAAGACGACATTTCGGTTGCTTAGAAGATAGAAACTTATGATGGTGTTTCGGTTGGACTTGGGCCATTAGCAAGACTTGTTAATGTTCTAAGTTAGATTGAAATATTGTCACAAGTTCAATGTGTATTTTTCCCAGGCATGGTATTTATGACTTCATTTCATAGCTTGCTAATGTATCACAAAATATAAAATTGACAGCCAAACTGATGTTCAGTGTACATACAGTAGGTACTTCATTGTTATTTTATCATGTTTCCTCTCATTTAAACCCTAAATATGCAAATGAAGGAAAGGAGAGGATATGTAAATCTTGGTAAGTCCCTCTGACATTGTGTTTAAACATTATTTCCTGTATCCTTACAATTTAGCCCTTGATGATGCAGAAAATTTGAAAACAGTGCATGTAAGATTATTAGTGGAGTATTACAGTAGACTTAATTGTCCATTAATTGCTAGGCAGGTTCAACTCATACCCAACCATTTCCACACTTGTACTTTTTCAGCCTACTTTTAAAGGTGCTTAAAGTTTGGTGATAGTTGTAGATTTACTCTCAACTGTTAGGCCTCAAAATATGGCCCTTTCCTGCTCCTGTCTTATGTCTGGGGTTAAGCAAAAATTTGATTATTTAGGAGAAAATATAGCCTTATGGCTGTTAATATACTGCATAATTTTCACAGTTCCACCTGTTTGTAATTTCATTTCTCCAAATTCTGTGAACTATTCACAGCACACGTCTTCCTCAAGGATGACATCACCACCTCCAGCTTCTTACTGTGAAATTTAAAACCCGTGATTCACAACATATCACAGTATTGTTACCACTTTTTTTTTTAACACACAGACCGTTTCCCACCAAGGCAAGGTGGCCCGACAAAGAAAAACTTCCATTATCACTCACTCCATCACTGTCTTGCCAGAGGTGCACCCACACTACAGCTACAAAACTGCAACATTAACACCCCTGTTTTTTTTGTTTTTTTTTTCTTCAACAAGTCGGCTGTCTCCCACCGAGGCAGGGTGACCCAAAAAGAAAGAAAATCCCCTAAAGAAAATACTTTCATCATTCAACACTTTCACCTCACTCATACATAATCACTGTCTTTGCAGAGGAACTCAGAATACAACAGTTTAGAAGTCCCTCCAAACTGCCAATATCCCAAACCCTCCTTTAAAGTGCAGGCATTGTACTTCCCATTTCCAGGACTCAAGTCCAACTAAATCAATTAACTGGTTTCCTGAATCCCTTCACACAATATTACCCTGCTCACACTCCAACAGGTCTTCAGGTCCCAAAAACCATTCGTCTCCATTCACTCCTATCTAACACGCTCACACATGCTTGCTGGAAGTCCAAGCCCTCGCACACCCCTGTATTCTGGTGTATTTCCCATTTTGCCTCTGAATGAAGTTCGTTTCCACAGGGGCCTCAGTGCACCCCCCATCCTTTTTTTTTTTAACCTCCTGGTGTGCTGCTGCTTTCTTAGATCCGTCTGCCATTAAGTCAAATCCGAAATATCTGAACACATTTACTTCCTCCTCACTATCTCCAAGCTGATATCCAATCTTTCATTGCCTTGATTTTGTTATTCTCATTGCCTTTCTCTTTCCAGTGTTCACTTTTGGTTTCCTTCTTTTGCATTCCCTTCAAAATTCCTCCACCAACCTTTGCAACTTCTCTTTAGAATCTCCCGAAAGAACCATGTCATTGGCAGAGAGCAACTACAACAACTCCCAGTTGGTATCTAATTCATTATCTTATGATTCTTCCCAGCATTCACTTCTTTTACAACCCTTGGTGGTGTGAGACACCCACTGATGTAATAAAAAAAATAGTTAATGATGGTGGGAAAATTCATGTAGAAACATGAATTAAATCAATAGGAAAATAAAAACATTTGTGAAGAACATGAATTTACAAATCTGAAAAAGTGCTTTCTTGAGGTATTTATTACCTTGCTCATCATCTTGATGCAATTAAAAATGCTGTTTTTCAGCTGCTGATATGCTATACTGCTCAGTGATAAGTAAGGAGAAAATGTCAAATAAATCATTAACTGTGCAGACTCCGATCAGAAGCTTGTCCACATTGTCCAAGAATTTAAAAAACAATAATTTTTCATATGAAATGGTAGAGAATCTTTTCTATAGGTAATAAAACAAAATGTACGAAATTTGATGAAAATGATGAAATTACGCTTTCGTGAATTTTGCTGTGTTAGCATTATTTATGCATTGGTGATTTTGCTTACTTTGAGCCCTGTTTTAGGTCAACTACATTGGCATGAGGTGTGGGTTAAAAGAATCAAATACAAAGTGGGAGTTGTCACAGTTGCTTTTGCTGATGACACTGTGCTTTGGGAGATTCTGAAGAGAAGTTGCAAAGGTTGGTGGATGAATTTGGTAAGGTATGTAAAAGAAGAAAATTGAAAGTGAATATAGGAAAGAGTAAGGTGATGAGGATAACAAAAGATTAGGTGACGAAAGATTGGATATCAGATTGGAGGGAGAGAGTATGGAGGAGGTGAATGTATTCAGATATTTGGGAGTGGACATGTCAGCAGATGGGTCTATGAAGGATGAGGTGAATCATAGAATTGATGAGGGAAAAGGGCGAGTGGTGCACTTCGGAGTCTGTGGAGACAAAGAACTTTGTCCATGGAATTTAAAGAGGGGAATGTAGAGAGTATAGTTATACCAACACTCTTATATGGGTGTGAAGCATGGGTGATGAATGTCACAACGAGGAGAAGGCTGGAGGCAGTGGAGATGTCATGTCTGAGGTCAATGTGTGGTGTGAATATAATGCAGAGAATTCGAAGTTTGGAAATTAGGAGGAGGTGCGGGATTACCAAAACTATTATCCAGAGGGCTGAGGTGGGGTTGTTGAGGTGGTTCGGACATGTAGAGAGAATGGAATGAAACAGAATGACCTCGAGAGTGTATAAATCAGTAGTGGAGGGAAGGCGGGGTAGGGGTCGGCCTAAGAAAGGTTGGAGGGAGGGGGTAAAAGAGGTTTTGTGTGCGAGGGGTTTGGATTTCCAGCAAGCATGCGTGTGCGTATTTGATAGGAGTGAATGGAGACAAATGGTTTTTAATACTTGACGTGCTGTTGGAGTGTGAGCAAAGTAACATTTATGAAGGGATTCAGGGAAACCGGCAGGCCGGACTTGAGTCCTGGAGATGGGAAGTACAGTGTCTGCACTCTGAAGGAGGGGTGTTAATGTTGCAGTTTTATAACTGTAGTGTAAAGCACCCCTCTGGCAAGACAGTGATGGAGTGAATGATGACGAAAGTTTTTCTTTTTCGGGCCACCCTGCCTTGGTGGGAATCGGCCGATGTGTTAATAATAAATAACATTGTTCTACTTGACCAAATTCTTAGCTATTTCGCTAATATGTCTTCCATTTTATTGATTGAGCACAAAAAATTGCCCAGTCAACTATTTCAACTACCCAGAAAAGTGATCAGAAATTGATAATTTGTCCAGTTTCACACAAATTCCAAAATATTCCAATTTCAAAATAGGGTCCAGAATAAACAATGCAGGCATTCTTTGCACTAAAATAACCTTTCCTCTGTTCATTAGTTATGTTCTCATGCTTTTCACATGAATTCCAGTTTTATTTTATTATTCACACAAAAAATAGATTTACTGTTATGCAATATTGTAATAATTGTATAAATATCAGCACATTCGTGAACACACATTAGACCCACCAGCTGGACTTGTATTGAATGAGTGATGTGATTTGCTTACTCTTGAATATTGACAAAAATTGAACATTTCTGCTAATGTGATCTCAATATCTAGCTATTTTCAGTCCTAAAACCAATCAGAATCATCTCTATTTCTGTAATATATCTTCCATTCTATGAAATGAGACCAAGAAACCGAGAATACAACTGTAAAAACATATAGAAATATACCTCAAAGTCACAGTTTTAAACCCAAAACACGGTCAGTTTATTTTTCTCATGCACTTCATGCTGCAGGATTTTTTTTATATGAGGCATACTTACTGCATAGATCCATTCTCTCATATCTAGGCCCAAATTTACCGCTCACACCTTATCTGAGTGAGCTGAGCTCATGCCAAAATACTACTGCATGGCCAGTGATTTCAAAGCCGTAGTACTGCGGCACAGCCAGTGAAGTGGTTAAGATGGTATTGCAAATATTTATGTAAAACAAATAATTACTGGAGCATTATTTGAGCAGAAGGTATGACAGGGACGAGAGTACATTATACATTCAATGATGTTAAACAGTAGGACAAACATTCAAAGAAATTTCTCTGAGAGCAGTGTTTGTATCATCCAATTTTCAGAAGTAACAACCACTACATCAACAACAGGAGTCAATAATGCTACAAAGAGCCCACCCTATTCACCACCTATCACCACTCCGAAAAAGAGACTTTCCATCATAAGCTCGGATGAATCGTCAGTGATACGTGAAGAACCAGTGTCTACGCCTACTGTAAGTGTTGAATGTACAGTTTAAAGTTGCTTAAATGTTTATGAAACTTAATGAAACTGGTAAAAATGAAAGCCCTAATTAGGAGGAAAAATATACAAATGGGTGCAACTCTTGCACAGCATGAAGGAATTGTTGCTTAAACTATGATGTATAGAAAAGAAACACTGATGTGGTATGATAGTGAATGATTAGAAGTTACTGAATAAGAGATAAAAAGTGTGTGGTATGACCTCTCCAACCTAGGTTCCTGACTGTGGAACAGAGCAGAGGAGGAGCTGCATCTACATTACAGGCATCTGACACTGCACTAGGCCTTGAGCAGGGCTTATTTAACAGAGGCTTCTTAATGTACTAGTTTACTGGGGCTCATAGGTACCCTCCAGCCAATTTTTTACTTGTACTACTCATTTTTTATGGCAGTTTATCCTTGCGTACATTCTGATTTATGAACCACATTTATCTAACTTCATTGGGTTGTATCCCTTGATGGGAGGGGGGTGGGGGGAAGGAAAGGATCCTCTATGCCTGTGATTCAGTCAGTGTTTGAGTGACTGACAAGGAACTGGTTTTAATGATAGAATTTTAACTATTTTTATGTTATATATTTTAAAGGGTCCCCCACCAAAGAAGAGAGGTCGCCCTCCAAAGAACAGAGATGTAGATGCTTCACCAAAGGTCACCCCAAATGCAACTCCCAAGTCCAAATCTACACAAGATGTTACCTCAAAATTTTCCTCACCTGCTAACAAAGCTCTAGGAGATAACTTAAAACAGTCACCTGGTTAGTAGCTTTGAATTTACTATGGTAAAAAAATCTTTGTTTGCGTGTGAATGTCAAAGATAGTTTTTCTTTATTGAAAGTTGATTGGTCATAGGATTAAAATAATAATAATAATGAAAGTCATTATTCTTTCTTCTGAAAATGAAAGATTATGGTGTAATATAGTCTGCTTACTTTTGCATCAGTGGGCAGTAGCACAACCAGGATTTCAATCTGGAACTTATAAATCATAAGATGCTGAAATAACAAAAGAAATTATATTTAAAACCATAATTTTCAGTATTCATGTATTCACTGATCAGTATAATACAGTGAAAATTTGCTATTAATTGAAAAAAAAAATAAAGAAAGAAGATTTTGCATTGGGGGGAGGGCTTGAGAATGCTTATCCCCCTCTTGTTAATGGATACTAGTGTCATTATTATAGCCTCATCCACACTATTCATAAGGTCATTTTATTTTAAGTAATAATTTTTTTTTTACAATTTTATTGATCATTTGCTAGTTCAAATTCCATCTGTCTTCATCTGAGGCCCTCGTGTATCATTTAGCTTATCCTTGTCTTCCTGATGAACGAATGAAGTTATCATGTCTCCTTTCAATCTACATTCAACCAGTGTCATGAGGTGTTACATGTAATATTGATAGTCTTATGATTCATTATTTGTTTATTTTTAGTACAGTAGGACGTCATTTAGCACGATAGATACGTTCCTGAAAAAGTCGTGTTAGATAATTTCGTCTTAAATGATTAACAGAACTTATGGGAAAAATAGGGATACGTGTTTGAGAGTCCCCAAAAAGCCAAACAAGTTTTTTTAGACCAACATATCTTGCAAAAATTGAAGGCGAATATGTAATTTTAGTTCATTGTCATGATCTATTACTGCTTAAGACTACAAATGCAATAGAAATAATAGTATTTCTTACCTTAAATTGTGGGTAATGATGTTTGTGGATGGTAGTGAAGAGTGGATATGGATGGTGTGGCCCTACTGAGCTGAGGTGGATATGTAATTGTAGTGCATTGTCATGATCTATTACTGCTTAAGACTACAAATGCAATAGAAATAATAGTATTTCTTACCTTAAATTGTGGGTAATGATGTTTGTGGATGGTAGTGAAGAGTGGATATGGATGGTGTGGCCCTACTGGGCTGAGGTGGATAGTAGAAGTTCTTGAACTGAAGTCGATGGTTGAACTGAGTGTCTAACTTTAAGTCAGTCAAGTCATTCAGTAAGTCAGTCAAGTCATTCAGTAAGTCAGTCAAGTCATTCAGTAAGTCAGTCAAGTCATTCAGTAAGTCAGTCAAGTCATTCAGTAAGTCAGTCAAGTCATTCAGTAAGTCAAGTAAGTCATTCAGTAAGTCAGTCAAGTCATTCAGTAAGTCAGTCAAGTCATTCAGTAAGTCAGTCAAGTCATTCAGTAGGTCAGTCAAGTCATTCAGTAAGTCAGTCAAGTCATTCAGTAAGTCAGTCAAGTCATTCAGTAAGTCAGTCAAGTCATTCAGTAAGTCAGTCAAGTCATTCAGTAAGTCAGTCAGTCTTCAGTAAGTCAGTCAAGTCATTCCAGTAAGTCAGTCAAGTCATTCAGTAAGTCAGTCAAGTCATTCAGTAAGTCAGTCAAGTCATTCAGTAAGTCAGTCAAGTCATTCAGTAAGTCAGTCAAGTCATTCAGTAAGTCAGTCAAGTCATTCAGTAAGTCAGTCAAGTCATTCAGTAAGTCAGTCAATCAAGTCATTCAGTAAGTCAGTGAAGTCATTCAGTAAGTCAGTCAAGTCATTCAGTAAGTCAGTCAAGTCATTCAGTAAGTCAGTCAAGTCATTCAGTAAGTCAGTCAAGTCATTCAGTAAGTCAGTCAAGTCATTCAGTAAGTCAGTCAAGTCATTCAGTAAGTCAGTCAAGTCATTCAGTAAGTCAGTCAAGTCATTCAGTCAGTCAGTCAAGTCATTCAGTCAGTCAGTCAAGTCATTCAGTCAGTCAGTCAAGTCATTCAGTAAGTCAGTCAAGTCATTCAGTCAGTCAGTCAAGTCATTCAGTCAGTCAGTCAAGTCATTCAGTCAGTCAGTCAAGTCATTCAGTCAGTCAGTCAAGTCATTCAGTCAGTCAGTCAAGTCATTCAGTCAGTCAGTCAAGTCATTCAGTCAGTCAGTCAAGTCATTCAGTCAGTCAGTCAAGTCATTCAGTCAGTCAGTCAAGTCATTCAGTCAGTCAGTCAAGTCATTCAGTCAGTCAGTCAAGTCATTCAGTCAGTCAGTCAAGTCATTCAGTCAGTCAGTCAAGTCATTCAGTCAGTCAGTCAGTCTTCAGTCAGTCAGTCAAGGTCAGTCACTCAGTCATTCAGTCAGTCAAGTCAGTCAGTCAGTCACACAAACTTATGTTTACATCTTTTATGTGTACAAAGTAACACTTCATTACGGCCACGGGTTATGTCTTGTCTAATATCTTTGTTTTCTTCGTTAATTCAAGATCAAAACACAATTCACTCTTTATTTTATTCTTCACAAACACAGCTGGCTTGTAGCCAGGACTTCTTAACGCGTATGAAATACGTACGAATGCTGGGGTCCGTGGCGGGTGGTGTCTGCTGAACCACCACAACAACAGTAGTAGAAACAAGACTGCTTGTGAGAATGGTTACTTGTTTTTCCTTCCCACAAACTGTAAGTAAGTTTATTCAGGTATACACAGATACAGTTACGAAGATTATCATACATGGCAGCATATGTGTAGAGAACCTAGGATAACCCAAAAAAGTCAGAGTGACAGTATTTCCATTGACTGACTTGGGTTATCCTAGGTTCTCTACACATATGCTGCTATGTATGATAATGTATGTAACTGTACTCACCTAATTGTGGTTGCAGGGGTCGAGACTCAGCTCCTGGCCCCGTGTATCTGAATAAACTTAGTTTACAGGAAGGAAAAATTCCCTTTTCCTCAAAGCATGAGGATTCTTAGGCAGTAAATAACCATGCGCTCAAAATTTTTCCCCTCCTGCCGAACCGTGTAATATCATCTTTACGTCGTGTAAGATGATAATGTGTCGCAAATCTTAAATCGTGCAATACCGGTAACGTGCAACATAATCTCGTGCTAAATGACGTTCTACTGTATTTATTAACACATCGACAGTTTCCCATCAAGGTAGGGTGGCCCGAAAAAAAAAAACTTTCACCATCGTTCATTCCATCACTGTCTTGCCAGAGGTGCACTTACACTACAGTTATAAAACTGCAACATTAATACCCCTCCTTCAGAGTGCAGGCACTGTACTTCCCATCTCCAGGACTCAAGTCCGGCCTGCCGGTTTCCCTGAATCCCTTCATAAACATTACCCTGCTCACACTCCAACAGCACATCAAGTCCTAAAAACCATTTGTCTCCATTCGCTCCTATCCAACATGGTCATGTATGCTTACTAGAAGTCCAAGCCCTTCTCACA
Source organism: Cherax destructor (assembly GCA_009830355.1). NCBI lineage: Eukaryota > Metazoa > Arthropoda > Malacostraca > Decapoda > Parastacidae > Cherax > Cherax destructor. The sequence goes on from WNWK01009184.1 coordinate 13,928, forward strand.
CAAAACCTCCTTTACCCTCTCCCTCCAACCTTTCCTAGGCCAACCTTTACCTTGGTTTCCCTCCACTACAGATACACTCTCGAAGTCATTCTATTTTGTTCCATCTCTCTACATGTTCGAACCACCTCAGCAACCCCTCCTCAGCCCTCTGGATAATAGGTTTGGTAATCCCACACCTCCTCCTAATTTCCAAACTACGAATTCTCCGCATTATATTCACACCACACATTGACCTCAGACACGACATCTCTGCTGCCTCCAGCCTTCTCCTTGTTGCAACATTCACCACCCATGCTTCATAAACATTTAAGAGCATTGGCATACCTTTGATATACCTTTGAAGAGTTTCGAGAGTTCCTCTATTCTCTGAGCCCGGCCATGGGCCAGGCTCTCTGGTGGCATAACTATACTCTCATACATTCCCCTCTTTGCTTCCATGGACAAAGTTCTTTGTCTCCACAGATTCCTCAGTGCACCACTCTCCTTTTTTACCCTCGTCAATTCTGTGATTCACCTCATCTTTCATAGACCCATCTGCTGACACGTCCACTCCTAAATATCTGAATACATTCACCTCCTCCATACTCTCTCCCTCCAACCTGATATCCAATCTTTTGTTACCTAATTTTTTTTTTTTTTTTGTTATCCTCATCACCTTACTCTTTCCTATACAGTGGACCCTCGGTTTTCGTTGAAAATTCTTTCCAGAATGCTGTTTGAGTGCCGTTACCGAACGAATTTGTTCCCATAAGGTCAAATGTAAATTAGATTAGTCATTTCAGACCCCAAAAAATACACTTACAAAAGCACTTCCAAAAATACACTTACATAATTGTTCGAGTTTGGAGGTGAACAAAGACTGAGGGTCCACTGTATTCACTTTCAAATTTCTTCTTTTACATACCCTACCAAACTTATCCAGCAACCTCTGCAGCTTCTCTTAAGAATCTCCCAAAAGCAGTGTCATCAGCAAAGAGCAACTGTGACAACTCCCACTTTGTGTTAGATTCTTTATCTTTTAACCCCAAACTTCTTTCCAACACCCATGCATTCACTTCTCTTTCATGTGTACATAAAATTCTTAATGTACAAGTGCATTGTTATTAAGTCCCAGATTTAGTCACACCATCAACATGGATAGCAATAACATGGTAGCAATAATGTTGAAGGATCAGTTATGGAAGGAGAAGAGGGAATATAAATGTGTAAATTCAAGTATTATGTGGATTAAAATAAGGGTCAGATGCGAAAAGTGGGTCATAATAAGCGTGTATGCACCTGGAGAAGAGAGGAGTGTAGAGGAGAGAGAGAGATTTTGGGAGATGTTAAGCGAATGTATAGAAACTTTTGAACCAAGTGAGAGAGTAATTGTGGTAGGGGACCTAAATGCTAAAGTAGGAGAAACATGTAGAGAGGGTGTGGTAGGTAAGTTTGGGGTGCCAGGTGTAAATGATAATGGGAGCCCTTTGATTGAACTTTGTATAGAAAGGGGTTTAGTTATAGGTAATACATATTTTAAGAAGAAGAGGATAAATAAGTATACAAGATATGATGTAGGGCTTAATGACAGTAGTTTGTTGGACTATGTATTGGTAGATAAAAGACTGTTGAGTAGACTTCAGGATGTACATGTTTATAGAGGGGCCACAGATATATCAGATCACTTTTTAGTTATAGCTACAGTGGGAGTAAAAGGTAGATGGGATACAAGGAAAATAGAAGCAGTAAGTAAGAGAGAGGTGAAGGTTTATAAACTAAAAGAGGAGGCAGTCAGGGTAAGATATAAACAACTACACTATTGGAGGATAGATGGGCTAGTGAGAGTGTAGGCAGTGGGGTCGAGGATGTATGGGGTAGATTTAAAAATGTAGTGTTAGAGTGTTCAGCAGAAGTTTGGGGTTACAGTTAAGTGGGTGCGGGAGGGAAGAAGAGCGATTGGTGGAATGACGATGTAAAGAGAGTAGTAAGGGAGAAAAAGTTAGCATATGAGAGGTTTTTACAAAGTAGAAGTGATGCAAGGAGGGAAGAGTATATGGAGAGAAAAAGAGAGGTTAAGAGAGTGGTGAAGCAATGTAAAAAGAGAGCAAAGGAGAGAGTGGGTGAGATGTTATCAACAAATTTTGTTGAAAATAAGAAAAAGTTTTTTATTGAGATTAATAAGTTGAGGAAGACTAGGGAACAAATAGGAGAGGAGAGTTATTAAGTGGAGAGTTAGAGGTATTGGGAAGATGGAGGGAATATTTTGAGGAGTTGTTAAATGTTGATGAAGACAGGGAAGCTGTGATTTCGTGTATAGGGCAATGAAGAATAACATCTTGTAGGAGTGTGGAAGAGCCAGTTGTGAGTGTGGGGGAAGTTTGTGAGGCAGTGGGTAGAATGAAAGGGGGTAAGGCAGCTGGGATTGATGGGATAAAGATAGAAATGTTAAAAGCAGGTGGGGATATAGTTTTTGAGTGGTTGGTGCTATTATTTAATAAATGTATGGAAGAGGGTAAGGTACCTAGGGATTGGCAGAGAGCATGTATTGTTCCTTTGTATAAAGGCAAAGGGGACAAAAGAGAGTGCAAAAATTATAGCGGAATAAGTCTGTTGAGTGTACCTGGTAAAGTGTATGGTAGAGTTATTATTGAAAGAATTAAGAGTAAGACAGAAAGCAGGATAGCAGATGAACAAGGGGGCTTTAGGAAAGGTAGGGGGTGTGTAGACCAAGTGTTTACAGTGAAACATATAGGTGAACAGTATTTGGATAAGGGTAAAGAGGTTTTTGTGGCATTTATGGATTTGGAAAAGGCGTATGATAGGGTGGATAGGAGGGCAATGTGGCAGATGTTGCAGGTGTATGGAATAGGAGGTAGGTTACTGAAATCAGTGAAGAGTTTTTATGAGGATAGTGAGGCTCAGGTTAGAGTGTGTAGGAGGGAGGGGACTATTTCCCAGTAAAAGTGGGCCTTAGACAAGGATGTGTGATGTCACCGTGGTTGTTCAATATATTTATAGATTGGGTTGTAAGAGAAGTGAATGCGAGGGTTTTGGCAAGAGGTGTGGGGTTAAAAGATAAAGAATCAAATACAAAGTGGGAGTTGTCACAGTTGCTTTTTGCTGATGACACTGTGCTTTTGGGAGATTCTGAAGAGAAGTTGCAGAGGTTGGTGGATGAATTTGGTAGGGTGTGTAAAAGAAGAAAATTGAATGTGAATATAGGAAAGAGTAAGGTGATGAGGATAACAAAAAGATTAGGTGACGAAAGATTGGATATCAGATTGGAGGGAGAGAGTATGGAGGAGGTGAATGTATTCAGATATTTGGGAGTGGACATGTCAGCAGATGGGTCTATGAAGGATGAGGTGAATCATAGAATTAATGAGGGAAAAAGGGTGAGTGGAGCACTTCGGAATCTGTGGAGACAAAGAACTTTGTCCATGGAAGTAAAGAGGGGAAGGTATGAGAGTATAGTTATACCAACACTCTTATATGGGTGTGAAGCATGGGTGATGAATGTTGCAACGAGGAGCAGGCTGGAGGCAGTGGAGATGTCATGTCTGAGGTCAGTGTGTGGTGTGAATATAATGCAGAGAATTAGGAGTTTGGCAATTAGGAGGAGGTGCGGGATTACCAAAACTATTATCCCAAGAGCTGAGGAGGGGTTGTTGAGGTGGTTCGGACATGTAGAGAGAATGGAACGAGACAGAATGACTTCGAGAGTGTATAAATCTGTAGTGGAGGGAAGGCGGGGTAGGGGTCGGCCTAAGAAAGGCTGGAGGGAGGGGGTAAAGGAGGTTTTGTGTGCGAGGGGCTTGGACTTCCAGCAAGCATGTGTGAGCGTATTTGATAGGAGTGAATGGAGACAAATGGTTTTTAATACTTGACGTGCTGTTGGAGTGTGAGCAAAGTAACATTTATGAAGGGATTCAGGGAAACCGGCAGGCCGGACTTGAGTCCTGGAGATGGGAAGTACAGTGTCTGCACTCTGAAGGAGGGGTGTTAATGTTGCAGTTTTATAACTGTAGTGTAAAGCACCCCTCTGGCAAGACAGTGATGGAGTGAATGATGATCAAAGTTTTTCTTTTTCGGGCCACCCTGCCTTGGTGGGAATCGGCCGATGTGTTAATAAAAAAAAATCAACATGGATATAAAAAAATTGAAACCTTCAACATGAAATTTATGGAGGGATTTGGTCGCATTATTTCCGTCTTACCCTTAATTCTTTTAATAATAACCCTAAATTACACTTTACCTGGTATATTATTTCCACAAAATTCTTCCACAGCATGTGATTCACAGCCATTCCCATTTTTTTTTTTTTTCAACAAGTCGGCCGTCTCCTATCGAGGCAGGGTGACCCAAAAAGAAAGAAAATCCCCAAAAAGAAAATACTTTCATCATCATTTAACACTTTCACCACACTCATACATAATCACTGTCTTTGCAGAGGAGCTCAGATACGACAGCTGAGAAAAGTCCCTCCCAGCTGTCACTATTTCAGACCCCTCCTTTAAAGTGCAGGCATTGTACTTCCCATTTCCAGGACTCAAGTCCAACTAAATCAATTAACTGGTTTCCCTGAATCCCTTCACAAAATGTTACCCTGCTCACACCAACAGATCGTCATGTCCCAAAAACCATTCGTCTCCATTCACTCCTATCTAACACGCTCCACATGCTTGCTGGAAGTCCAAGCCCTCGCCCACAAAACCTCCTCTACCCCTTCCTCCAACCTTTTCTAGGACGACCCCTACCCCGCCTTCCTTCCCTACAGATTTATACGCTCTCCAAGTCATTCTACTTTGATCCATTCTCTCCAAATGACCAAACCACCTCAACAACCCTCTTCAGCCCTCTGACAAATACTTTTAGTAACTCCACACCTTCTCCTAATTTCCACATTCCGAATTTTCTGCATAATATTTACACCACACATTGCCCTTAGACAGGACATCTCCACTGCCTCTAGCCTCCTCCTCGCTGCAGCATTTGCAACCCATGCTTCACACCCATATAAGAGTGTTGGTACCACTATACTTTCGTACATTCCCTTCTTTGCCTCCATGGATAACGTTTTTTGTCTCCACAGATACCTCAATGCACCACTCACCTTTTTTCCTTCATCAATTCTATGGTTAACCTCATCCTTCATAAACCCATCCGCTGACACATCAACTCCCAAATATCTGAAAACATTTACTTCTTCCATAATCCCTCTCTCCAATGTGATATCCAATTTTTCTTTATTTAAATCGTTTGATACCCTCATCACCTTACTCTTATCTATGTTCACTTTTAACTTTCTACCTTTACACACTCTCCCAAACTCGTCCACTAACCTTTGCAACTTTTCTTTAGAATCTCCCATAAGCACAGTATCATCAGCAAAAAGTAACTGTGTCAACTCCCATTTTGCATTTAATTCTCCATAATTTAATCCCACCCCTCTCCCCAACACCCTAGCATTTACTTCTTTTACAACCCCATCTATAAATATATTAAACAACCATGGTGACATTACACATCCCTGTCTGAGCCTCACTATCCTCATAAAAACTCTTTACAGCCTTCAGTAACTTACTACCTATTCCATACACTTGCAACATTTGCCACATTGCTCCCCTATCCACTCTATCATATGCCTTTTCTAAATCCATAAATGCAATAAAAACTTCTCTACCTTTATCTAAATACTGTTCACATATATGCTTCACTGTAAACACTTGATCTACACATCCCCTACCCTCTCTAAAGCCTCCTTGCTCATCTGCAATCCTACTCTCTGTCTTACCTCTAATTCTTTCAATAATAACCCTTCCATACACTTTACCTGGTATACTCAGTAAACTTATTCCCCTATAATTTTTACACTCTCTTTTATCCCCCTTCCCTTTATATAAAGGAACTAACTATACATGCTCTCTGCCAATCCCTAGGTACCTTCCCCTCTTTCATACATTTATTAAACAAAAATACCAACCACTCCAGCACTATATCCCCCCCCGCTTTTAACATTTCTGTCATGAGTCCGTCAATTCCAGCTGCTTTACCCCTTTCATTCTACGTAATGCCTCACGCACCTCCCCCACACTCACATCCTGCTCTTCTTCCCTCCTAAACGATGTTGTACCTCCCTGGCCAGTACATGAAATTACCGCCTCCCTCTTTTCATCGACATTTAAAAGTTCCTCAAAATATTCCTGCTATCTACCCAATACCTCCAGCTCCCCATCTACTAACTCCCCTACTCTGTTTTTAACTGACAAATCCATTCGTTCCCTAGGCTTTCTTACCTTGTTTATCTCACTCCAAAATTTTTTCTTGTTTTCAGCAAAATTTCTTTACAGAGCCTCTCCCATTCTTTCATCCGCTCTTCTTTTGCACTCTCTCACCACTCTTTTCACCTTTCTTTTACTCTCCATATACTCTGCTCTTCTATTAACACTTCTGTTTTGTAAAAACCTCTCATAAGCTACCTTTTTCTCTTTTATCACACCCTTTACTTCTTCATTCCACCACTCACTCCTCTTTCCTCCTGCACCCACCCTCCTATAGCCACAAACTTCTGACCCACATTCTAATACTGCATTTTTAAAACTATCCCAACTCTCTTCAACCCCCCCACTACTCCTACTTGCACTAGCCCACCTTTCTGCCAATAGTTGCTTATATCTCACCCTAACTTCCTCCTCCCTTAGTTTATACACTTTTACCTCTCTCTTTCTTGCTGTTGCCATTTTCTTTTTGTCCCATCTACCTTTTACTCTAACTGTAGCTACAACCAAATAATGACCTGACATATCCGTTGCCCCTCTATAAACATGTACATCCTGAAGCCTACTCATCAACCTTTTATCCACCAATACATAATCCAACAAACTACTTTCCTTACGTGCTATATCATACCTTGTATATTTATTTATCCTCTTTTTCATAAAATATGTATTACTTATTACCAAACCTCTTTCTACACATAGCTCAATTAATGGTTCCCCATTTACATTTACCCCTGGCACCCCAAATTTACCTACTACTCCATCCACAACATTTTTACCCACTTTAGCATTAAGATCCCCAACCACAATTACTTCTCACTTGGTTCAAAACTCCCCACACACTCACTCAACATTTCCCAAAATCTCTCTCTCCTCTACACTTCTCTCTTCTCCAGGTGCATAAACACTTACTATAACCCACTTTTCACATCCAACCTTTATTTTACTCCACATAATCCTTGAATTTATATATTTATATTCCTTCTTTACCTGCCATAACTGATTATTCAACATTATTGCCACTCCTTCTTTAGCTCTAACTCTATTTGAAACCCCTGATCTAATCCCATTTATTTCTCCCCACTGAAACTCTCCTACCCCTTCAGCTTTGTCTCACTTAAAGCCAGGACATCCAGCTTCTTTTCATTCATAACATCTACAATCATCTCTTTCTTATCATTCGCACAACATCCACGCACATTCAAACATCCCACTTTGACGGTTTTCTTCTTCTTTTTAGTAAGCTATACAGGAAAAGGGGTTACTAGCCCATTGTTCCCGGCATTTTAGTTGACTTTTACAACACGCATGGCTTACGGAGGAAAGATTCTTATTCCACTTCCACATGGATATGAAAGGGAAAAGCAATAAGAACAAGAACTATTAAGATAAAATCAAAGAAAACTCAGATGAGTGTGTATACATAAACGTGTACATGTTTGCGTAGTGTGACCTAAGTGTAAGTAGAAGTAGCAAGACGTACCTGAAATCTTGCATGTTTATGAGACAGAAAAAAGACACCAGCAATCCTACCATCATGTAAAACAGTTTCAGGTTTCTGTTTCACAGTCACCTGGCAGGATGGTAGTACCTCCCTGGGTGGTTGCTGAGATTGCAAGAGATCATTCATCATGTCTGCTCATCTTTTTCATGGTCTACTTCTCTATTAGTACTTTCTACATCAACCTCCAGACCTCAGTTTCTTCTGGCAGTATGTCTGTGTTTTCACCTTACGTATTCTGTGAATTCTGATCATTCTTTATAAATAATCTATCTTGGTCTCATTTCTCACTCCTTTATTCATTTGGAAGCTAAGTCTATTAACTTTTGGTCTTGGTTTAGATTGTGCAGAAATTGATACACTGTAAAGAGTTGGAAAAGGAAGAAGGTTCTTGGAGGATAGATGCATATAATGCTACAATTCTGTAGTATGAATTAGCATCATACTTACATTTTCTATTGAAAGCTCCTCAAGGTGCACTGCCTTCTTTCTTGTCCAACTTAAAGGGTTCAGTGTTGACAAAGATCATAACAGAACAAAATCATAGACTGTATGCAGTTTAAAATAAAATTGAATGAAAGTGTATTTACAGAATTTCCTGAAGATACCTCAGCAGTGATGATTACATGCATTTCTTTTTCCAGCTAAAGAAAAGGCAAAAAATCAGGTGAAGCAGAATGAGATTGAGCTTCCTAAAGAGGTTAGTGTTGTATTTAATATTTTTATTGTAGTAAATTTTGGTTTGTCAAATATGCAAAAGAAACTTATATATACAGTGGTACCTCGGTTAACGATATTTTTCATTCCAGAATGCTGTTCAAGTGCCATTACAAAACGAATTTATCCCCATTAGGAATAATGTAAAATAGACTAGTCCTTTTAGACCCCCAAAAATACACTTACAAAAGCATTTAAAAAAATAAACTTACATAAAAGGGTGAGTTTGGGGACCATCGTTAACCGAGGTACCACTGTATATATCTTCTTTCTTTCTGTTATTTAATGCAAATGCAGTTTAGTTTCTCACTTCTGTATTATTTTGTCTACTTCACAATTAATTTTTTCATTGGAGAGTGCTTTAACTATAGTACAGTATGTGAAAATACTTACACCTTAGGAAATTTTTATTTATGTGTATGGAAATTGCTGTTTCTAGAACAACATTTTGAAATCCTTAGTCAGTGTGCTCATTTTCCATTCAGTTATAAAAGACTTAACTTTAATTTATATTGTGTAGTGAACTCTAGCTTTTCGCTCTGCCTCCAAACTCTCAACTGACTTGAAAAAGTCTTATCATATCTACTTTTGAACCTTTGTATAGAGTTGCCATGTATAATTTTAATGTCAAAATCATTCCTCCTCACCCCTATTATGTTCAGAAGATGTCTGTGTACATCCCTGTGACTCATTAGGGTGGACAGTTTTCACCCATGTTCTCTAGTTTTAATTACTTCTGTAAAAACCCTTGCTGTCTATGCCTCATTGTTTTGTGTCATGATCATATACCCTATTGTTCTTCTGGAGAAAGGAGAACTATCCTTCTCATTCTTTCCTCATAGCTCATTATCCCTCAACTCAAGCTCCTCTCTATGAATACTCTTCTTTGAACATTATCTAACATTATCTTGTTTGATTAGGTTAGGGTTTCACACTGCTGCATATTCAAGATGGTTTCATGCTTGAGGGTTGTGTCTTCATTAATGGTTTTTGAATGCTTATATTAGCAGCAGCATAGGCTGCTGATTTATTTCTTTGTGTGCTTCTTAGGATACCTTTTGAGTAATTGATATGCATAGGTGTGTAAAGGTAGAAAGTTGAAAGTGAACATAGATAAGAGTAAGGTGATGAGGGTATCAAATGATTTAAATAAAGAAAAATTGGATATCACATTGGAGAGAGGGATTATGGAAGAAGTGAATGTTTTCAGATATTTGGGAGTGGACATGTCAGCAGATGAGTCTATGAAGGATGAAGTGAATCATAGAATTGATGAGGGGAAAAAGTAGTGGTGCACTGAGGAGTCTGTGGAGACAAAGAACTTTATCCATGAAAGCAAAGAGGAGAATGTATGAGAGTATATAGTTATACCAATGCTCTTGTATGGGTGTGAGGCATGGGTTGTGAATGTTGCAACAAGGAGAAGGCTGGAGGCAGTGGAGATGCCATGTCTGAGGGCAATGTGTGGTGTGAATATAATGAAGAGAATCCATAGTTTTGAGATTAGGAGGTGTGGGATTACCAAAACTATTATCCAGAGAGCTGAGGAGGGGTTATTGAGATGGTTTGGACATGTAGAGAGGATGTAACGAAATAGAATGACTTCGAGAGTGTATAAATCTGTAGTGGAGGGAAGGCGGGGTAGGGGTCGGCCTAGGAAAGGTTGGAGGGAGGGGGTAAAGGAGGTTTTGTGTGCAAGGGGCTTGGACATCCAGCAAACGTGTGTGAGCATGTTAGATAGGAGCGAATGAAGACAAATGGTTTTTAGGACTTGACGTGCTGTTGGAGTGTAAGCAAGGTAGCATTTATGAAGGGATTCAGGAAAACCGGCAGGCAGGACTTGATTCCTGGAGATGGGAAGTACAGTGCCGGCACTCTGAAGGAGGGGTGTTAATGGTGCAATTTTATAACTGTAATGTAAGCATGCTACTGGCAAGACAGTGATGGAGTGAATGATAGTGAAAGTTATTTTTCGGGCCACCCTGCCTTGGTGGGAAATGGCCGATGTGTTAATAAAAAAATAATCTTCCTTATTTGTTTGAATGTGTGTGAAGCATTATATTTTTACTACAAGCTGGTGGATAAGAGACTGTACCAGAGAAATTACCTTAAACCAAATTAGTGTCACCTAACAATTATTTGAATAAGAATTTTTCATTTTCCTTTAATTTTTAAAAGGATAAAAAGGCAGTGAGGAATAATTCTAAACTTTAGAATTGTGAACAAAACTATTTCAAGCTGTATTTTTATTTCAACTTAGCCTGAGGATTGTATTAAAATTTACATTATTCTCTTTAGACAGGATGAGAACAGTTTCTCATAATTTACTCATTGAGAATAACTGCCTAGCATACATGTTTATATGAGTAATTGATTGGTTTTACATTTTTTTACAAATCAAAATTCCTTTTGCAGAGTGATCTTGCTAGCAAACAGACGTTCCTGAAGTTAAAAACAGATTTGGAATCAGGCACACTAAATGCTGAAGAACTTAAGGAACTCACTAAAGCAAATGAGAAGGATGAGACACACACAGCCATTATAGAAGAAAATAAAAAGTACACTGAGACATGCAAGGCCAAGTAAGTTTTGAAAGCATATTATTGCAGACAAAGTAGAGCTGCGGCTGCAGTGTTACAAACCACAGAATATAGTATGTAATTGCTGCAATGAGTTTGCAGGGGTGAGCTTCAGCTCTTGGTTCTACCTTTTTAACTTTCTGCCATCTGCCATTGCTCACCTTGTTCCACCTCTTTGTGGCATTTGTGAATTAGCTCTTCACTTCTTACTTAATATATGTAAGTTTTATTTTATATTTGGTGGCATTTGGCAATTAAATTTTTTTCTAGCTATCTAAACATTGTGTTCTAATTTACCAGGACCCTAGACATGGAGGCTCAACTGCTGGATTTGGACCAGAAGATACGCGAGGCTCTCTCTGTCACCAATCCTCGTAAAGATGATGCCAAACTTTATCTAGAGAGAATGTCCAAGTTAGTCATCTCGGGTTTGATGCTGAAAAAAAATCCTCATGTTGTTGATGCCATAAGAAAAGTAAGTATGTCTTTGTGATGAAGTAGTTCAATATTTAATGAAATCTTTCTTCTTTCAACAAGTCGGCCGTTTCCCACCAAGGTGGGGTGGCCCAAAGAGAAAAACAAAAGTTTCTCTTTTTAACTTTAGTAATATATACAGGAGAAGGGGTTACTAGCCCCTTGCTCCCGGCATTTTAGTCGACTCTTACGACACGCATGGCTTACGGAGGAAGAATTCTGTTCCACTTCCCCATGGAGATAAGAGGAAATAAGAACAAGAACTAGTACGAAAATAGAAGAATACCCAGAGGGGTGTATATATGCTTGCACATGAATGTGTAGTGTGATCTAAGTGTAAGTAGAAGTAACAAGACATACCTGAAATCTTGCATGATTATGAGACAGAAAGAAGACACCAGCAATCCTACCATCATGTAAAACAATTACAGGCTTTTGGTTTACACTCACTTGGCAGGACGGTAGTACCTCCCTGGGCGGTTGCTGTCTACCAACCTACTACCTAGACTACCAACCTACTACCTATATTTAATGAAATAATAGTTTTTATTTTGCGTAGTGTTTTAGAAATACATTTAAAGAATTACATTTAATATAATTGTGGAGACAAAATTTTCACACTTATATAATAATAATAATAATATTAATAATATAATAATATTTTTATTTCAATGCATGTTACAAGTGTACATTGTTATTGGTAGTTACAATTATAAAACTGTAATGCAAGGAGAGCCACTGGCATGCCATGGCATTAGGGGCAGCTTATTCTAAAGACTTACTCACTAAAGACTTAATGCTAGAGAAATTGATTGAGTTTATTCTAGTTCTGTATTATTTAAAATTTCAATCTGATTATACATACAATAAAAAGACAATACAAGAGAAATTGGTTGAGTTTAGTCTAGTTGTATATTTTAATTCAAGTTACAATATGTTGATGCATTACTAGTATAATAACAATACTAGAAAATTTATTGAGTTCTTCTAGTTATATATTTTATTTCTATTTAACAAAATGATGATACTATAATATTTAAATGAACAATATGATGATATGATATTGAACAAATGTTAAGGAGGATGACATATAAATTGAGATTATCTTAAGTAAGATAACATTGGGTTTGAAAGTTTGTTACAGTATGAGTATTTAGTATAGTGTGAGTAGGTGATTTTTGAGAAGAGTCTTGAATTGATTTTCGGACAAGGTTAACTTAATATTTACTGGTAATGAATTCCAGATTCTGGGGCCCTTTATGTGCATAGAATTTTTACATTGGTTAGTATGGACTCTGGGTATGTCAAATAGTGATCTGTGTCTTGTGTCATGGTTGTGGGACCTATTAAAGTTGTTGAGGAGAATTTTGAGCGGAGGGTTGATATTAGCATGTAGAGTTTTATGTATGTAGATGGCACATGAATAGGTGTGAATATTTTTTACGGTGAGTAGTTTTAATGTTCTGAATATAGGTGGAGTATGTTGTCTAGAGTGGGAATTTATCATCATCCTGACTGCAGCCTTTTGCTGGGTTATGAGTGGTCTAAGGTGATTTAATGTTGTTGAGCCCCATGCACTGATTCCATAGGTGAGATAAGGGTAGATAAGAGAATGATATAGTGCAATGAGAGCTGGTTGTGGCACATGATATCGTATCTTAGATAATATAACTACTGTCTTTGAGATTTTCTTGGAAATTTGTTGTATATGAGTTTGGAATTTAAGACTACTGTCAAGGTGGATTCCTAGGAATTTTCCCTTTGAGTCTTGTGATGGGTGCACCATTTAGTGTTATGTTAAGTGGAACATTTGTAGCTTTGTTTCCAAACTGTATGAAGTAGGTCTTGTCAGTATTGAGAGTAAGTTTATTTGTCGTCATCCATGTTATTTTCTGTAATTCGGCATTAACTGTATTGGCTAGTATGACTGGATTTGGGTGAGAGAAGACATATGTTGTGTCATCTGCAAATAAAATGGGTTTGAGTAGTTGTGATGCATTCGGTAAGTCGTTTATGTAAATGAGAAATAAGAGTGGCCCCAGGACACTACCTTGAGGGACACCGACTGTAATTTGTCGTGTGGAAGAGTTCACTCCATTTGTGTACACATACTGGCTTCTGTTGCTAAGGTACGACTTTAGGTAATTGAGGGGGTGCCCCCTAATACCATAGTGCGCTAATTTTGTGAGCAATAAATCATGGTCGACTGTATCAAATGCTTTGCGTAGGTCTATAAAGATTCCCAGCGGAACTTCTTTCTTCTTATAAAGGTCTTGCCAAGCAGCAGTTTGAGCACTGCCCTTGAGAACACTGTACAGGTGCTCCTCGACTTATGATTGGGTTACGTTAGGATGAACCCATTGTAGGTCAAAAATACCACAAGTCAAATACAGTAGGACCCCCGTATCCGTGGGGGATACGTTCCAAGGACCTGCCATGGATACCAAAACTGCGGATAGTAACGAACCCTATACTGCCTCTCCTCACTTAGCGATGTTCTCGTTTACCAACGACTCGGACTTACTACGGGCTCTGGCCAGTATGCATACCTAAATAATGTATATTTGAGCTGATTTCCTCTATTCTGTTTATTACAATATACAGTGGACCCCCGCAGATAGGCCGGTCTGATTATCGGCCGGCTCGAAAATTGATCGCTTTTTTCGGCCCAATTTTTGCCCGATTATCAGCCCGCGTCCCAGACCTGTCCGCCTGCCCCATGCTTGCGCGCCTCGCCGCGCAGGCGTCGTGAGCCAGTCTAGATTTGTTTACACTTGAGTGAACAGTACCCAGTGTGCTCATTCAAGCATTTCACAATAATCTTATTGTGTTTATTGCTTGTTTACTGATTGTCACTGTGAAATAAGTCACCATGGGTCCAAAGAAGCTTCCTAGTGGCACCCCTGTGGCTAAGAAAGTGAGGAACACCATTGAAGTGAAGAAGGAGATAGTTGAAAAATATGAGAGTGGCGTACGTGTGGGGGAGCTTGCCAGGATGTATGGAAAAAACAAATCTACTATCACCTCTATCCTGGCAACGAGAAAAGAACTCAAGGAAGCTGATGTTGCAAAAGGTGTTAACATGTTTGCCAAAAACAGATCAAAAGCAGTGGATGAGGTTGAGAAGTTGTTGGCCGTGTGGATCAACGAAAAACAGATAGCGGGTGATAGTGTTTCTATGGCGATAATTTGTGAAAAGGCAAGGCAGTTGCACGCAGATCTTGTCAAGACAATGCCTGGAACCAGTGTTGATGTGAGTGATTTTAAAGCCAGCAAAGGCTGGTTTGACAGATTTAGGAAACGTAGTGGCATACACAGTGTTGTGAGGCATGGTGAGGCATCCAGTTCAGACAAACGTGCTGCTGAAAAGTTTGTGCAGGAATTCAAGGGGTACATAGAGGCTGAACAATTCAAACCCCAACAAGTGTTCAATTGTGATGAAATAGGCCTCTTTTGGAAGAAAATGCCAAAGAGGACCTACATTACTCAGGAGGAAAAGGCACTGCCAGGCCACAAGCCTATGAAAGACAGGCTAACTCTTATGCTTTGTACCAATGCCAGTGGTGATTTTAAAGTGAAGCCTTTACTGGTGTATCACTCAGAAAATCCCAGAGCCTTCAAGAAACACAATGTTAACAAGAATAAGTTGTGTGTGTATTGGAAGGCTAACACCAAGGCATGGATCACTAGGGACATTTTCGTGGAATGGTTCACTGGAGTGTTTGGCCCTAGTGTGAAGAAATGCCTCCTGGAAAAGAAATTGCCACTCAAGTGCCTCCTGGTACTGGACAATGCTCCTGCTCATCCTCACAACTTGGGAGACTATTTGTCTGATGAGTTCAGTTTCATCACAGTGAAGTTCTTGCCTCCTAACACCACTCCTCTCATCCAGCCCATGGACCAGCAGGTCATTTCTAACTTCAAAAAACTTAACACAAAAGCAGTGTTTGAAAAGTGCTTTCAGCTGCTTAGGTATGGAAAAAATGAAGAACTCAAAAGGAACACTATATACAAAACGCAAGAGGGTCACCACATAGAACGAAAGGAACACGTTAAGGACTTGGGAATAATTATGTCTGCTGATCTGTCTTTTAACCCATTAACTGTCCAAACGTATATATACGTTCTCTCGCCCAGTGCTCCGAATATTTTGGATTTTTTTTATAGGAATAAAGAGCGCATTTTTACAAGTGTTATAGCATAAAAATAAAAAAATTAGGTTCAGTACTTACCGAGATATGAGGCCGCGAAGTTGGCACTTGATGATCACCTGACGGCAACATGGAGCTCTGCCGCTTGCAGAAAATCTACACATTTACCGTTTTCTTCCTATCATACTGACAAAAACACATGTACACACTGATAGGTGATTTTCTACACCTTGCTGAATCACATTCTATTATCTACAACTATATACAAGTATTTACATGTTCCACTTATGTTTCTAGAAGTCCACAATTGTATGATACTCCATGAAGCATGGATTCATACAGAGTGCCACCCCACACTGGTGACATATGAATCATGTGTCCTTCCGCTGTTGGGGTCGCTTTGTGGTGGTAGCACACACAACACACTTTTTCTGGGAATGCTTCTTCTTTGGGGTAGGTGGTATTGGTACCAGGTAGGGACAGTTAGGGATGATTCGGTGTGGGACTTCCCCCAATGGCTGTGGTTGTGGTTGTTTTTGGGGGACATGTCGCTGAGGGGCTGGTATAGGTGTTGTACCATACTTTCTTGCTATCTGTTTTATGACATTCAGGGAGAATTCTGCGAAACGTTGTCGTTGTCCAGTCTTTATTTCGTACATATTGAATGCATTGAGCATTGCAATATCTACAAGGTGGAAAAACACTTTTATATACCACTTGCGACTTCTACGCACACAGTCAACAAACCCTATCATCATGTCACACTTGTCAACTAGTCGCGTATTGTTCGTATAGTCAACAACAGCAGCTGGCTTTACAATACGTTCATTGGTGTCCCTGTTCACTTTGTCTGTTTGTACCATCTCGTTTCTATGGATGGTTGACAGCAATGTAACGTCTCGTTTGTCATGCCACATCAGTGCCATGATGTCATTGGCATGAAATGCTTGCACTGCACCATCAGCACTGCCTCCAATGAACCTTGGCATATGTTTTCTATTTCGTCTCACTGTTCCACATATATCAGTATTGTTCACACATAGGAAATCAGCAAGCATAGGGCTTGTGTACCAGTTGTCTGTGTACAATGTATGAGCTTTGCCAAGGTATGGCTCCATCATCTTGCGAACAACATCACCGGAAATGCCCAACATCCGCCTGATATCATCGAGTGTGTTTTTCCCGGTGTATACAATGACATCCAACACAAGACCAGTCTCACAGTCACACATAACAAAAAGTTTTACACCACAGCGATTACGTTTGCTTGGTATATATTGCTTGAATGACAGGCGTCCCTTGAACAGAATCAAGGACTCGTCGACAACAATGTTCTTGAAGGGATAAAAGTAGGCACTGAATTTCTGCTTCAGATACATAAACACTTCCCTTATTTTGTATAGAAGGTCATTTCTGTTTTGCCTATTCCTGTCTGAGAAATGCAACATTCTTAGCAACAGAGTGAATCTGTTGCAGGGAAGGAGGTCACGGAAGACAGGAGTACTGATAAAGTAGTCTGTGGACCAGTAATGTGGTATAGTGTGTTTATATGTATGTGGCATAAGCATCACAGTGCCAAGGAATAAATACATTTCAGCCACAGTAGTATCTTTCCATCTGCGCAGCCGTGACGATTCTGAAACCTGTGTGTTGTCCATGATATAGCGGTAATAATTGTTCGTCTGGGTCACTATCAAGTTCATTATAGGCTTGTCAAAGTACAACTGGAAAAAGTCTAACTTTGTAGACTCACAACACGCACATATAAAAGAGAGGAGCTTACGACGACGTTTCGGCCCGACTTGGACCATGGTCCAAGTCGGGCAACGTCGTAAGCTCCTCTCTTTTATATGTGCGGGTTGTGTGTGTATTGTTCCAGTCACGGTATTGTGTCTTTTTGTTATTTATTTCTGTAGACTCATTCGTTATGGGACATTCTGGCAGGATGCCACTTCTACTCACATCAAAATCAAAAGGCTGTGGCACAAATACACTTTGTGTCCAGTTCCACTCACGGTCACATGGTGCAGGGTGGACCTGTGGCATGGGGGGTGGGGGAGCAGGAGGGGGGACAGGAATGGAGGCAGCACATGATTGAGGGGGTGCCGGGCTGTCCTTTGTCTGTCCACCCACCGCGCCATGTGGTCCAGGCACCGTGCCACCCAACACTACCTCCTCCTCCATCCCAGCATATTCACCTTCATGATCACTTTCACTATCAGTCGCCGGGGTTTTAGATCGTGACCTGCCACGACCCTTGGGGACTGCATATGGCACACTACCAGAACGTAGGCAACGACGCCTAAAAATACGCTTTACTGGTGAATAATGAAAATCACTATCACTAGACGAATCATCTATTGGCATAAAATCAATCTCATCATCACTCACATCACTTTCACAATCACTAACACAGCGGGAAAATGATCCTCTTTCGTAGTTGCCTTTGGGTAACACTGGCCACTCCAGAGGTGCTTGGCCCAGGGTCTTGTGTGGCCACACTGGCCACCCCAGAAGTGCTTGGCTGAGGGTATGGTGTGGCCACACTGGCCACCCCAGAAGTGCTTGGCTGAGGGTCATCTGGGTTATCGTCGATATTTTCACTAATTCCTTGATCATTAGTGGCCACATCGGTGTCAAATTCACTAAACTCACGTTCTGTAACACTTTCCTCGAATAGTAGAGTGTTAATACGACGAAGCGTGAGTGAATCACGAGGATGTGCCATGATGTTGACCCAAGATGGAGCTGAATGTAACTGGTGCTACCATGCGGTACCCAGGAGTCGCCGATTTTTTTCATACAGCGCACACTGAGTGCGCAGACCCATTCTCTCATGTCTAGGCCACTCAAGCCTATCGCGCCAAATTTGAAGCCAGGAAAAATAAAACGTATATATACGTTCGGAGCGCTAGCGGTAAGAACGTATATATACGTTTGGACAGTTAATGGGTTAAAGACCATAACAAGACAAAGATCACAACAGCCAGGAAGATGACGGGGTGGGTATTGAGAACTTTCAAAACAAGGGAAATAATGCCGATGGTGACACTCTTCAAATCGCTAGTGCTCCCTCACTTAGAATACTGCTCTGTGCTGACGGCCCCGTTCAGGGGAGGAGAAATATCAGAGCTGGAACAAATTCAGAGATCGTTTATGGCTCACATTGAACCATTGAAACATCTAAATTATTGGGAACGCCTTCAAGTCTTGAACATGTACTCATTGGAGCGGAGGAGAGAGAGATACATGATAATATATACTTGGAAAGTACTTGAGGGCCTGGTCCCAAATCTGCACACTGCCATAACAACATACTGGAGTGAGAGATATGGAAGAAAGTGTAAAATAAATCCAGTGAGGAGCAGGGGTGCGGTGGGGACAATACGGGAGCACTGTATTAACATCCGGGGTCCCAGACTATTCAACATCTTACCAGAAGATATCCGAAACACGGCTGGGTGCCAGATCAACCAGGCTGTGATGGATATGTGGGGCAGCGGGTCTCCAGCAGCAACAGCCTGGTTGACCAGGCAAGCACCAGACGAGCCTGGCCCATGGCCGGGCTCAGAGAGTAGATACTCTCGAAACTCTTCAAAGGTATAAGGTAAGTGACCTCGGACACTGAGTTGACCCTAAGAGAGTTCTTGGAAGATCACTTAAATATCGTCCATTGCTTAGGCCTTATAAGTAAGGCTTGGCAAGGAGTGACTTCCAGGACTTTGAACTCTGCTTGGAGACAACTGTGGCCGGATTGTGATGAAAAGAGGGATTTTGAAGGATTTGAGGCTGACCCTGACCCTGGCGACCCTGTTCCTGTTGTGGAAGATATTGTGGAATTGGGCAAGTCCCTGGGGTTGGAGGTGAGTGGTGAGGATGTGGAAGAGTTGGTGGAGGACCACAGGGTAGACCTAACCACTGAAGAACTGAAAGAGCTTCATCAGGAACAGCATCAGACGACAGAAGAAGAAATTGATTCACAGGAGGATGGACAGGGTGAGGTAGTAACTTCTTCAGAGATTAAGGAAATGTGTTCTATGTGGACTAAGTTGCAGACATTTGTTGAAAAACACCACCCTGAGCAAGCTGAAATAAGCCATCTCTGCAACCAGTTCAGTGACAGCCATGTTGCACTTAAGGAAAATGTTAGAGGCGCCAGAAACAGAGCACTCTGGACAGTTATTTTGTGCGACAGGGTTCTAGTGACTCTCAAGCTGGTCCTAGTGGCATTAAAAGAAAAAGAAGGGAAGTAACCCCAGATAAGGACTTGTTACCTGAAGTCCTTATGGAGGGGGATTCCCCTTCCAAACACTAACCCCTTTCCCTGTCCTCCTCCATATCTTCCAGATGCCAGCAACTCTCTTCAATAAAGGAAAGTAAATGTTATTTATTATTTATTATGTATTTATAATTTTTGTTTTTTTCAACAAGACGGCCGTCTCCCACCGAGGCAGGGTGACCCAAAAAGAAAGAAAATCCCCAAAAAGAAAATACTTTCATCATCATTCAACACTTTCACCACACTCATACATAATCACTTGTCTTTGCAGAGGCGCTCAGATACGACAGCTGAGAATAGTCCCTCCCAGCTGTCACTATCCCAGACCCCTCCTTTAAAGTGCAGGCATTGTACTTCCCATTTCCAGGACTCAAGTCCAACTAAATCAATTAACTGGTTTCCCTGAATCCCTTCACAAAATGTTACCCTGCTCACACTCCAACAGATCGTCATGTCCCAAAAACCATTCGTCTCCATTCACTCCTATCTAACACGCTCACACATGCTTGCTGGAAGTCCAAGCCCCTCGCCCACAAAACCTCCTTTACCCCTTCCCTCCAACCTTTTCTAGGATGACCCCTACCCCGCCTTCCTTATAATTTTTTTTTTTTTTCAACAAGTCGGCCGTCTCCCACCTAGGCAGGGTGACCCAAAAAGAAAGAAAATCCCCAAAAAGAAAATACTTTCATCATCATTCAACACTTTCACCACACTCATACATAATCACTGTCTTTGCAGAGGAGCTCAGATACGACAGCTGAGAAAAGTCCCTCCCAGCTGTCACTATCTCAGACCCCTCCTTTAAAGTGCAGGCATTGTACTTCCCATTTCCAGGACTCAAGTCCAACTAAATCAATTAACTGGTTTCCCTGAATCCCTTCACAAAATGTTACCCTGCTCACACTCCAACAGATCGTCATGTCCCAAAAACCATTCGCCTCCATTCACTCCTATCTAACACGCTCACACATGCATGCTGGAAGTCCAAGCCCCTCGCCCACAAAACCTCCTTTACCCCTTCCCTCCAACCTTTTCTAGGACGACCCCTACCCCGCCTTCCTTCCCCTACAGATTTATACGCTCTCCAAGTCATTCTACTTTGATCCATTCTCTCCAAATGACCAAACCACCTCAACAACCCCTCTTCAGCCCTCTGACAAATACTTTTAGTAACTCCACACCTTCTCCTAATTTCCACATTCCGAATTTTCTGCATAATATTTACACCACACATTGCCCTTAGACAGGACATCTCCACTGCCTCCAGCCTCCTCCTCGCTGCAGCATTTGCAACCCATGCTTCACACCCATATAAGAGTGTTGGTACCACTATACTTTCGTACATTCCCTTCTTTGCCTCCATGGATAACGTTTTTTGTTTCCACAGATACCTCAATGCACCACTCACCTTTTTTCCTTCATCAATTCTATGGTTAACCTCATCCTTCATAAACCCATCCGCTGACACGTCAACACCCAAATATCTGAAAACATTTACTTCTTCCATAATCCCTCTCTCCAATGTGATATCAAATTTTTCTTTATTTAAATCGTTTGATACCCTCATCACCTTACTCTTATCTATGTTCACTTTTAACTTTCTACCTTTACACACTCTCCCAAACTCGTCCACTAACCTTTGCAACTTTTCTTTAGAATCTCCCATAAGCACAGTATCATCAGCAAAAAGTAACTGTGTCAACTCCCATTTTGCATTTAATTCTCCATAATTTAATCCCACCCCTCTCCCCAACACCCTAGCATTTACTTCTTTTACAACCCCATCTATAAATATATTAAACAACCATGGTGACATTACACATCCCTGTCTAAGACCTACTTTACCGGAAGTAATCTCCCTCTCTCCTACACACCCTAACCTGAGCCTCACTATCCTCATAAAAACTCTTTACAGCCTTCAGTAACTTACTACCTATTCCATACACTTGCAACATTTGCCACATTGCTCCCCTATCCACTCTATCATATGCCTTTTCTAAATCCATAAATGCAATAAAAACTTCTCTACCTTTATCTAAGTACTGTTCACATATATGCTTCACTGTAAACACTTGATCTACACATCCCTACCCACTCTAAAGCCTCCTTGCTCATCTGCAATCCTACTCTCTGTCTTACCTCTAATTCTTTCAATAATAACCCTGCCATACACTTTACCTGGTATACTAGTAAACTTATTCCCCTATAATTTT
>WNWK01009184.1:36198-43698 GCA_009830355.1 Cherax destructor
AGGTGCATAAACATTTATAAACCCACTTTTCACACCCAACCTTTTTTTTCTCCACATAATCCTTGAATTTATACATTTATATTCCTTCTTTACCTGCCATAACTGATTATTCAACATTATTGCCACTCCTTTTTGCTCTAACTCTATTTGAAACCCTGATCTAACCCCATTTATTTCTCCCCACTGAAACTCTCCTTCCCCCTTCAGCTTTGTCTCACTTAAAGCCAGGACACCCACTTCTTTTCATTCAAAACATCTACAATCATCTCTTTCTAATCATTCGCACAACATCCACGAACAAACACCCCACTTTGACGGTTTTCTTCTTCTTTTTTTATAAGCTATGGAAAAAGGGGGTTACTACCCCATTTTTCCCCGGCTTTTAGTTGACTTTTGCAAAAATGCTTACGGGGGAAAGATTCTTATTCCACTTCCCCATGGATATGAAAGGGAAAAGCAATAAGTACAAGCTATTAAGATAAAATCAAAGAAAACTCAGATGGGGTGTGTATCAAAAACGTGTACATGTTTGCTAGTGTGACCTAAGTGTAAGTATAAGTGCAAGACATACCTGAAATCTTGCATGTTTATGAGACAGAAAAAGACACCAGCAATCCTACCATCATGTAAAAACAGTTTCAGGTTTCTGTTTCACAGTCACCTGGCAGGATGGTAGTACCTCCCTGGGTGGTTGCTGTCTACCAACCTACTACCTTATAATTATGTGTTAATAATGTTGTTTTGTGTAGTATGTAGAAATATAATTAATATCATTTAAATTTATTATTTTTTAATATTTTTGGGTGTCTGGAATGGATTAATTGTATATACATTATTTCTTATGGGAAATAATGGTTCAGAAATCGGCCAGTTCAATTTTAGGCCTAACTCCTGGAACGGATTACGGCCTATTTCTGGGGGTCCACTGTATACTGTACAGTACACTACTGTATAAACATTTAAAAATATACCAGAAATGTTATAAATGGTGCAAAGGTGACATTAAAACAATATCAAAGATAGTTGACACAAACCCACTACCACTATACAGTGGACCCTCGCCATTCGAATTTAATCCGTTCCAGGAGCTTGTTCTTAACGTGAAATGTTCGAAAGGCGATTTAATTTTTCCCATAAGAAATAGTGGAAATACAATTAATCCGTTCCAGAAATCCAAAAATATATAAAAAATAATATATTTTAATATAATTAAGCTTCTACATAGACAAAAACATTAAATACTACAGTGCTGTACTACTAAAAGTATTAGTAAATAAATGCAAGTCTTTTTACTTACCATTATTGAAGATTGTTGATGGCATATGGAAGAGAGGGAGGAGGAGTGAGGGAGGGAGGGGTTAGTGTTTGGAAGGGGAATCCCCTTCCAGAAGGACTAAAGGTATCAAAGACCTATCTGGGGTTACTTCTTTTTTTTGTCTTTTAATCCCACTAGGACCAGCTTTGGGAGTCACTGGACACTTGAACAAAATAACTGTCCACAGTCCTCTGTTTCTAGCGCCTTTTCAACATGTTCCTGAAGAAGGACATTGTTTGGTCACTGAACATGCTGCTGTTATGGCTTCTTTGAGCTTGTTCATTGTGGTATTTTTCAACAAAACTTTGCAATCTATTCCACATTGTACACATCTCCTTAATCTCTGAAGAAGGCACCTTCTTCAGCCCCTCTTCCTCCTCCTTCTCCCTTGAATCAATAGCCTCAAATCTGGTCTGATGCTCTTCCATTTCCAGCTCTTGCAGCTCTTGAGTTGTTAGCTCTACCTTGTGGCCCTGCACTAACTCTTCCACATCCTCGCCACTCACCTCCAACCCCATGGACTTGCCCAATTCCACAATAGAGTCCACAACAGGCACAGGGTCGGCAGGGTCAGGGTCAGCCTCAAACCCTTCAAAATCCCTCTGTTGGACACAACCTGGCCACAATGGTCTCCAACCAGAGTTCAAAGTCCTTGAAGTCACTCCCTCCCAAGCCTTGCCTATAAGGCCTATGCAGCTGTAGATATTGAAATGATTCTTCCAGAACTCTCTAAGGGTCAGTTCACTGTCCGAGGTCATTTCAAAGCACTTTTCAAACGCTGCTTTTGTGTAGAGTTTTTTGAATTTATAGATGACCTGCTGGTCCATGGGCTGGAGGAGAGGATGTGAAGGAGCATTGTCCAGCAACAGGAGGCACTTTTTGTCCAAACCCTTTTCCTGTAGGTATTTTCTCACACTGGGGCCAAACACTTCATGGATCCAGTCACTGAAAAGGTGCTTTGTGACCCATGCATTCTGACTAGCTCTCCACAAGACACACAATCTACTTTTGACGACATTGTCTCTTGAACACTCTGGGATTTTCTGAGTGATACACTAGTAAAGGCTTTAATTTAAAATCCCCACTAGCATTACAGTGGACCCCCGAGTTTCGAAAGGTTCTTACTTCGGAAACATCGTGTTTCGTAAGCTTTTTACGACTTCGAGAATCGTAAAACCGCTCGGGTACCGCAGGCGTCCCGCGCAAGCGCGGGACGCAGGACGCCGCCAGTGAAGCGTTGTTTACCATTGAGAGAACATTACCTAGCGCGCTCTTTCAAACATTCACACTACATTTGGTGTTTTTTTTTTGTGCTTTAGTGATTGTCACTGTGAAATAAGTCACCATGGGTCCAAAGAAGCTTCCTAGTGGCACCCCTGTGGTAGCATTCATGGAGGGAGTGTAGCAGGCATGCAGGGAGTTGAGCATTCATGCAGGGAGTGTAGCAGCCATGCAGGGAGTTTAGCAGGTATGCAGGGAGTGTAGCATTCATGCAGGGAGTTTAGCATTCATGCAGGGAGTGTAGCATTCATGCAGGGAGTGTAGCATTCATGCAGGGAGTGTAGCATTCATGCAGGGAGTGTAGCAGGCATGCAGGGAGTGTAGCAGGCATGCAGGGAGTGTTGCAGGCATGCAGGGAGTTTAGCATTGATGCAGGGAGTTTAGCAGGCATGCAGGGAGTGTAGCTTTCATGCAGGGAGTGTAGCAGACATGCAGGGAGTGTAGCAGGCATGCAGGGAGTGTAGCATTCATGCAGGGAGTGTAGCAGGCATGCAAGGAGTGTAGCAGGCATGCAGGGAGTGTAGCAGTCATGCAGGGAGTGTAGCATTCATGCAGGGAGTGTAGCAGGCATGCAGGGAGTGTAGCAGGCATGCAGGGAGTGTAGCAGGCATGCAGGGAGTGTAGCAGGCATGCAGGGAGTGGGGATTTCCTTCGTAGAGGCTGAAGAATTCCTCCCCAACAAGTGTTTAATTGTGATGAAACAGGCCTGTTTTGGAAGAAAATGCCCAAGAGGACCTTCATTACTCATTACTCTATCTTCCAGATGCCTGCAACTCTTCAATAAAGGTAAGTAAATGTATATATATATTGTTTTTAATTATTTTATATGTGAATATTTTTTTGTGGAACGGATTAATTGTATTTACATTATTTCTTATGGGAAATAATGGTTCGAATTTCGAAAACTTCGTGTTAAGTACTAGCTCCTGGAACGGATTAATTACGATACTCGGGGGTCCACTGTACTACACATCATGAGAGTTAGCCTGTCTTTCATAGGCTTGTGTCCTGGCAGTGCCTTTTCTTCCTGAGTAATATAGGTCCTGTTGGGCATTTTCTTCCAAAACAGGCCTGTTGTGTCACAATTGAACACTTGTTCAGGTTTCAATTTTTCAGTCTTTATGTAGTCCTGAAACTCGTTTATGAATTTTTCAGCTGCATGTTTGTCTGAACTGGCAGCCTCACCATGCCTTACCACATTATGTATGCCACTACAATTTTTAAATCTCTCAAACCAGCCTTTGCTGGCTTTAAATTCACTACCATTACAATCAGCACTGGTTGCAGGCATTTTCTTTAGAAGATCGGCATGCAAGTTCCTTGCCTTTTCACAAATAATTGACTCCGACACACTATCACCAGCTAACTCTTTATCCTTAATCCACACCAGCAACAACTTCTCAATCTCTTCGATTATTTGTGGTCTATTTTTGGCTCGCACAGTAACACCTTTTGTAACATCAGCTTGCTTAATTTCTTCCTTCTTAAGCAGGATAGAAGCGTTAGTTGACCTGTTTTTGCCATATATCCTGGCAAGATCACACAATCACACACCACTCTCGTATTTTTGTATTATTTCCTTCTTCATTTCTATGGTGTTTCTCACTTTTATCAGCCCAGGGGTACCACTAGGAACTTTCTTGGGACCCATGGTAGCTTATTTCACAGTCGCACTTAATGAACAAACTCCAAAAAATTATAATTAAGTGTGAAATGTCTGGAGAAGCGTGCAGGGTATTGTTCTCTCGAGTGTAAACAACGAGGGACTGGCTCTCCACGCCTGCGCGGTGAGGCACCCAAGCGCCTGGGCGGACAGGTCACGAGCGTATTCGTTCAACTCGCGATAATTTGTTCGCATGACGATATCGAATTTTTTGTACTAATGACGATTTGTTCGACTGCCGAGCCGTTCGAATAGCGGGGGTCCACTGTACTAGTATGCTCCTCACTTAGCGATGAATTTGTTTACTGATGTGGTCTTAGGAACAGAACTTCATCATTAAGTAAGGAGTCTGTATATAAGTCTTATATATACCTTTCTTTCAACACGTTGGCCGTTTCCTACCAAGGCAGGGTGGCCCAAAAGGAAAAACGAAAGTTTCTCCTATTACATTTAGTAATATATACAGGAGAAGGGGTTACTAGCCCCTTGCTTCCGGCATTTTAGTCGCCTCTTACGACACGCATGGCTTACGGAGGAAGAATTCTGCTCCACGTCCCCATGGAGATAAGAGGAAATAAGAACAAGAACTAGTAAGAAAATAGAAGAAAACCCAGTGGGGTGTGTATATATATGCTTGTACATGAATGTGTAGTGTGACCTAAGTGTAAGGAGAAGTAACAAGACATACCTGAAATCTTGCATGTTTATGAAACAGAAAAAAGACACCAGCAATCCTACCATTATGTAAAACAATTACAGGCTTTCATTTTACACTCACTTGGCAGGACGGTAGTACCTCCTTGGGCATTTGGTGTCTACCAACCTATTACCTAGGTTATACATACCTATTATAAAATTTAATTGATAAATTATGCACAATAAGTGGAGACTTAAGGTGAGTGGTGCATTGAGGTATCTGTGGAGACAAAAAACGTTATCCATGGAGGCAAAGAAGGGAATGTACGAAAGTATAGTGGTACCAACACTCTTATATGGGTGTGAAGCATGGGTTGCAAATGCTGCAGCGAGGAGGAGGCTGGAGGCAGTGGAGATGTCCTGTCTAAGGGCAATGTGTGGTGTAAATATTATGCAGAAAATTCGGAATGTGGAAATTAGGAGAAGGTGTGGAGTTACTAAAAGTTTGTCAGAGGGCTGAAGAGGGGTTGTTGAGGTGGTTTGGTCATTTAGAGAGAATGGATCAAAGTAGAATG
Organism: Cherax destructor; assembly: GCA_009830355.1. Classification (NCBI taxonomy): domain Eukaryota; kingdom Metazoa; phylum Arthropoda; class Malacostraca; order Decapoda; family Parastacidae; genus Cherax; species Cherax destructor. The sequence goes on from WNWK01009184.1 coordinate 41,669, forward strand.
ACTTGAGAGCGTATAAATCTGTAGGGAAGGAAGGCGGGGTAGGGGTCGTCCTAGAAAGGTTGGAGGGAAGGGGTAAAGGAGGTTTTGTGGGCGAGGGCTTGGACTTCCAGCAAGCATGTGGAGCGTGTTAGATAGGAGTGAATGGAGACGAATGGTTTTTGGGACATGACGATCTGTTGGAGTGTGAGCAGGGTAACATTGTGTGAAGGGATTCAGGGAAACCAGTTAATTGATTTAGTTGGACTTGAGTCCTGGAAATGGGAAGTACAATGCCTGCACTTTAAAGGAGGGGTCTGAGATAGTGACAGCTGGGAGGAACTTTTCTCAGCTGTCGTATCTGAGCTCCTCTGCAAAGACAGTGATTATGTATGAGTGTGGTGAAAGTGTTGAATGATGATGAAAGTTTTTTCTTTTTGGGGATTTTCTTTCTTTTTGGGTCACCCTGCCTCGGTGGGAGACGGCCGACTTGTTGAAAAAAGAAAAAAAAGAAAAAAAAAGTGGAGACTTATCGCTTTTTCACTGATGAGAAGCACTTCACGGCTTCTCTTAGGCTTTGAAGAACTTCCACCATAACTATTGCACTTTGAGGCCATTATTAAGCAAAATTAAGGGTTAGTTTTGGGCCATGGTAAATTGTGGGTAACTGAAACTGCGGATACCGGACCTGTGGATATGGGGGTCCTACTGTATAATTTTTTTTTTTTAACTCTCTAGCCGTCTCCCACTGAGGCAGGGTGACCAAAAACAAAAAGAAACACTTTTATCATCATTCACACTATCACTGTCTTTGCAGAGGCATGCAGATACAACAGTTTAGATGTTACTCTAAACAGCAAGTATCCCAAACTCGTCTACAGTCCAGGACTCAAGTCCGGCTAACTGTTATCCCTGAATCCCTTCACAAAATATTACCCTTCTCACACTCCAACACCTTGTCAAGTCCTAGAAACCATTTATGTCTACTCCTAACACACTCACACATGCCTGCAGTATGTCCAAGCCCATTGCAAACAAAACCTTTTTTTTTTTTTCACCCCCTCCATCCTTTTCTAGGATGACCCCTACCCTTCCTTCCCTCTACAGATTTATACTCTCTCCAAATCATCCTATTTTGCTCCATCCTCTCTAAATGACCAACCCACCTCAACAGCCCCTCCTTAGACCTCTGAATAATACTTTTAGTAACTACACCTCCTCCTAATTTCCACACTACAAATTCTCTGCATAATATTTAGGCCACACATTGCCCTTAGACAAGACATCACTACCCCCAGCCTCCTCCTCTCTGCAACATTCACAAATCAAGCTGTAAACCCATATAAGGGTGTTGGTACCACCATACTTTCATACATTCCCTTCTTTGCCTCCATAGACAGCATTCTTTGTCTCCACAGATACCTCAATTCACCACCCATTTTTTTTCCCGTCATCAGTCCTATGGTTTACCTCGTCCTACATAAACCCATCTGCCAACGCGTCTACTCCCTGAATAAGTAAACAAATAATAACTGTTAACTAAATACCAGTACTGAACAGTAATTAAATGAATACAAATTATGGACTTGCCACCTTCATGCTTGGCAATTATTTTAAGTTTCATCTCCAAAGTAATTGCTTTTCCACTATTGTAAAGTTGAAATATCATAAGTCGAACCATCATAAGTCGAGAAGCACTTGTATACTAGATGAACAGATTTGTTTATAATTACTAGTTTGTCAGATGTTTAAATTTGCTGAGTTTTTGAAAAAGGGACAGTACACTTTTTGGAATAATAACAATAAATAGCAAAGGAAAACAAGAATGAGGCCCACAGTCATTGTGTTCTAACTCGTATATTGATGTAATAGCCTCAGGGTTACAATGTAGAAGTAGACTCAAACTTAGCATGAAAGGTATATTTTGAATGAGATTTGATATAATTTTGGTGGAAGATAAGTGTGAAGACTGATGTGAAATTTTAATAGGAATCAAATAATTTTTAAATGGTTGGGACTGTCAGAGTGCAAACAAGTGGAAGTAGAATGAATAT
>WNWK01009184.1:48698-78673 GCA_009830355.1 Cherax destructor
CACACAATGCATACACACAATGCACACATACAATGCACACACACAATGCACACACACAATACACTCACAATGCACATACATACACACACACAAACACACGCACACACATTGCTCACTCTAAAATGTGAAATTATGTAAGCCATTACGAGAGGAGAGAACGAAGAATCAAAGGTAAGGGGTGGAAGACTGAAGATGTTTAAGCAAAGGATAAAAGGTTTAGTAAGAGGTGAAGAGATGTCATATGCCATTTGGTCCTGTCCTGTGGTGTTGAAACTATTACAGGCACTTCTAAGCATTTTCTTTGGTCTTAGTGTTACTCTTCCATGACTTGACATTGTTACAAGCTATTCATGTAATTATCTCTATCATGATAGATGACACATACATTATTGTTATGTGTTCATAAGCATATGTGTGTTTGTGTATTCATATCCATGTTCTTGAATCCTTGTGTTAATACCCTTGAGGTACAGTATAACCTACATAATGTTTATTGCTTCCCCAACCAATGAATAGCATAGATGCCTGTACTGACGTGCATGTTGCTGTGTGTGCAGGCATCTGGAGTTTGTATCTGGATGGGTGCAATAAGTTTTACAGTTTAAAACGTCATGAGGCATTAGCACAAGGATTTCCCAGACTGTCGACGTGCTTGGCACTCGCGTAACTTTTGAAACACATCAGTAAACTTCCATGATGAGCACGGATAAATCTAAGTCAGAAGAGTTAAAGATACAAAGGAAAAATGCCTAAAAGTTTCTGTAATTCAAGAGTTTTGATGCTGTAAGCACATTTTGGGGTCCTTGAATTGACTTGATGAAATTTGTCGAGTGAAATGTGTACATAAAGGCTTGTCTTTGTGTGTGTATTGTTTTTCCTCATCTTTGTAGGCAGCCTTACCATTCATTCACTCACACATGCACACACACACATACATACATACATACATACATACATACATACATACATACATACATACATACATACACATATGTATGCATTTTGATGCCAGCTATAGTGTGTGCTCTGATTTTATCAAATGCATATTCTCTTTTGTTTGCACTCGGTGCTTGCCAGTAAAATTGACGAGTTGTACACACGAATGAGATGGTTTTAACAAAATGAACATAGCTAATTGAGAACCAGGTCTTTGGAACAATCTGAAGTATTCTTTATGATGAATATCGAGATTGACTAATAACATTAGGACACCTCTTAAGCTAGGTACTTGGCTTTTACATTAGCTATTAAGAGCAGTCTTCTCTCGTTTTGTCATTATTCCAACCTGATTTGTAGTGGTCAAATTTTTGTATTATAAAATATCTTTAAGCTACAGTGTAATTTATAAGTTTTTAAGATTTGGCCAATATAATTACTGAATCTCTGATTCAGTTATAAAAAGTGACATGTTCAAAATTCAATCCAAATACAGTCTCATATACTTCATCAATCCAAAAGTAGTAAATATTGTACCAGGTTACTTAGTATTTCAAAATACTGCATAACTATGTTAGTTATTGCATACCATGCATAATTAACCTATAGGATTTGAACAAGTAGGGTGGGTATGTAACTAATTATAAAACAAAATAAAGCTTACTTTGCTTTATCCTAATCTTACTTGACTTTTTCATTTGAATAACCCACATTCATCAGTACAGAAAAAAAACATGAATAGTTTGTCTACTCAAGACCCTCCTCAGGCACTAAGAAAGGAGTTTGGAGGAAGCCCTTATATATTCAATCAAATGAAGTGAACCCTAGAAAGAATCACTGCAGGGGCCCACAACAGGCTCATGCTGGGCAGGTTCGACTTGGATCAAACCTCACTCGGGATTTTGTCCAACCTATTTTAAAGCTACCCAAGGAGAGTATCTGTCAATGTGCTCAAGCAACTGCAATTCTTTGACAAACAATAGTTGTTTGACAATAGAGTTGAAGATGCATGATCACACTGACAGATGCTTTTCTTGGGTAGCTTTAAAACAGGTTGGACATATGTTTGAATGAGGTTTGATGCAAGTAGGACCTGTCCAGCATGGGCCTGTTGTTCTCTGCAGTGTTTCTTTCTCAGATACACCTCATGTGTTTACATATTAACAGGGTCCTTCCCAAATAATTTAATTTCTCAGCACCTGAGGAGGGTCTTAGGTTGCTCAAAAATAATCATATTTTTCCAGTACTGTTGACTGTGGGTTATTCATATGTTACCCATACAGTCAGTGTATGGTTTACTCAGCAACATTTTTCATATATTAAATTTTTTTTGTTTTGATAACATGGTTGTTTTATGCTTCGCTAATACCCTCAAGGATCATTTATGAAAACTGGTTATGTTAAGGTACATTAAGTTTAGCGGATAACAAATTTATTGGCAGTTTGCCTGTCTTTCCATCTTAGGAAGAAATTTGATGTAAAACATAAGGGAATAGCTAGTAAGAAAAATTATTGTCGATGGTATTCCAATGCATTAAGTTCAGCCTGGGTAAAAAAAAAATTCCTATCACTGCATTTTGTTTATGTATCTGTCATATTATATTTAAAAATCCGTCTTGTACTGGTTCATACTTTTTCTTACACTAATATTATTTAGGATAACTCAAAACAAAAATGAAACTGGCTACATAAACAAGAATGATATATGGGATGCAAATTTTTTGAACTCTTACCCATTATTCCCTGTGCTACTTTTTTGCTGCTATTTAATAAAATAATAAACCAGATAACCAGGCATATTTTTTTATACTATCCCAGAGCACACAAAAGCAACAGGCATTACTGTTTTCAGGATGCATTCCAGAATTGTATTATCACCTGAAGGTCAAATAAATTGAATGCCACCACTTTGTTAGGCTACTACCAAATACAGTAATATGATAAACTAGATATCATATGTCCATGCTAGCATTCCATACCACAAATACTATACAGTATGATATATAGAATGTGCTTAGGGGAAGACGTGGATCACTGACTGACTAGATGTTTAAGCTGACTGATAGTAGTGATATCATTGAAGTGTGGCATCATATGCACACTATACACACAAGTTTTGATAACATTGTTCATGGTCAGCATCCAAGTTTCCCTTCTCATATTTTCAAGAATTACAGAAATGAAATTGATTTGCTGCATATTTAGTATAGGAAGATGTTCTGTACTTTTATATGACCATTGTGTTAGCCCTCAAGACATTATGATGCTCTTGCTTCTAGAGACAAGTATTGAATTCATGTACCTGTTAGGCAGTCTCGTCATTGTATCTCCTTTAATTGTAATTAGCCAGAAAGTGCTTGTTTTACTTTTATTTGTGTATGTATAGATCAGAGTGCATTTTAATCTGAGTTGTAAATTGGAACATAGGGAATTCATAATTTATCCATTTCTTACATATTTATATAGGCATCTGGAAACATCAAAATTGTCTTGTTGCTGTTTATTGAAGTTTGTGAAATTAAATTTAAAGTAAAGAAAAGAATTTGCATAAAATAAATGTATGTGCTGCATCTGGGTTAGGGCAATTTTAAGGAAATCACGTTAAAGTTTAACAATCTACAAGTAGCAATAGAAGGCAATTTGAATCCCATATGGGGGGTCATCTAGAAATTATAAAAAAAAAAATATCTCGTCTTTGACCTTTTCTTCAGGGCCACAGCTGCAACTGAAATATTTCTGCTAGACTTAGTAAAAGTCTGTATTTGAAGTACAAATTCAGTTTTGTCATGTACATATAATAGTATGTTTATTAGAGACTAGTGTTATAGTATGCCAAAATGCCCCAGTTACAGATATAAACAGTCAGTGAACTGTTAATGTGAACAGCTATCTTTTTATATCAAACTGCCACCTTAGGCTGCCTATTGAGACTTCTTCAAAGAAGTGGTGCCCTGATGCTGATGAAGGGCTTTTGATCCAAGGGATTGGAACCACCCTTTCCTTTCTTGCCCCTTGTTCCTCAGGTGTTGTATGACCCCTGTGGGTTTAGCACTTCTCTATTAATATATTAAGATTGAGACATGTATAGGAGCTTCATGTATGTGCTCCTTTTTCAAGTGCTGAACATTGAACCAAAGTCTACTGTTTACCAGCAAACTTGTGTTTCAAGGACACGATTAATCTGGAGCAAGGATGAAATTAATGTTATTAGCTTGATGCTATATCCTCCCTCCCTTCAGATCAAACCTGATTGTGTCTCATTTTCCCAAGGGTTTGGTACTTCCCAATGAATATAACAGGCATTACTGTAGTTTGGCAGCCGTGTCTGGTAGTTTTGTGACAGGTTGTTAATACATAAGTCTTTTAGGTTGATAATTCTGCAAAGTTTCCATCTTTAATTTTTTTTTACTTTTCATGCTTAATGCTTCAGTTGGACTTTTTAATTCTTTTCATGTATATAATATATATTTCTTGTCCTGTTATATTACTGGCTAAATCTCGCTGATCTTTCCTCTGTGCATTTTCTTCGAATTTCCCATTAATTTTCATCAGGATAGCTACTTTAAAACAGATCATATAATGCATAATTGAAGCTGGTAACTCAAGGCAGAAAAGTATCTTGTACTTCACCCCAAAACTTGCATTCTGACAAGTGGAAATTAACGTTAATATCATTGACAGTTGCTGTTTGTGGTTCCTGAAAGTCAAGAATGGGACACAATGTTTGCTGAGAAAGTGGCCGAATTTGATGAAGCTTGTCATAAGTCTGGCATCACAGAGGAGAGTAAGATCTCATTGGTTCGTGACCCAACCCATCATAGTAAGTAGGCTTAAATAATGGGAAGCATCATGGTACGTCTGTGGCATCTCTTCAGGTTTTTACGGCATATAGTCGGTCCATTGTAATCCACCTACCAGATATTTTAAGAAGCCTTTTACACTTGGCTGCTTCATATTGTAGTGTAAATATTTGTTCCTTACCAATATGAATGGACTGTCCAAATGTTATGGAAAAAAGCTTCAAGACTTGTAAGATTCCTAATGGAATACAGTACATCACATGAAGAGATTTTTTAAAGCCCTGTACCATTAAATTCAAAAGAGTGTATATTTGAGCACAAATAAATATCTTGCAATGGATCTGAGTCTAAATGGGGTAAAAATACAGATGGTCATATAAGGTCTTTGATTCAAGTACAAAACAATTTGATAAATGTACAGTATTTGTTGTGGCACTTTTGTATAGATTACTAAAAAAAAAAATCTCGATATTCTGAACTAAACGAATAATTTGAGATTATTTTTAATTAGCCGTGCTAATAACTAATCATTGAATGATTTAATAAACTTTTATGTAAATAGCATTGTACATATTTTCCTCAAAGAATTGTAGTGATCGAAATCACTCTTATGAATTCAAACTTGGTCAAAGTAGAGTTAATGAAGGTGAATTATAGTATTGTGACTCCTCACGCTTCCCATTTGAAATATGATGTGGTCCTAGCTCATAGGCTTTAAGCAAATATAAATATTTTGCATGTGTTCGGTGATTCTTCATTGCATGTACAAGGCAGCAAAGGTGAAAATATTTTTGTATGTAATGCTGTCATTTGAGGTTCATTGTACTTTCTGCAACAACAAACAGTTGACTCCTGTACCCTCCAAGACAAAGCCTGATAAGAATTTGCCAATTAAACTATTTTCATGGCTCTTTTTACACAGCCAACCTAAAAGTGTAAAATGTTGAAGTGTAGCAATTGACTTTGTGCTGGAGTATTCATTGGAGATTTTTTTTATTGGCATCAATGAATGTTTGGGGATTAGGGTTTAATTAGTGTAAAAGTGGTCAGTTGTAGTAGGGCCAACTCAGTAAAACAGTATGAAAGTTGACCAGCTCCCTCCCTGCTTTATCTTTCAGTTGAAGGTTCTCAAGAGGAGGCCGGAAAAAGAGGGAAGGAAAACACAAGTCCATTAACAAAAAGCTGAGCCAGAAAGGAATGCCAAGTGTTTCTAAAAGATCGGCGAGTATGAGCCCTAGTTAGTACTTAATCACGGCTTCAACTGTACGACGAGATTGGTATCTTTGGATCTAAGATATTGTGTGTTCGATTAAGGTGTATTTTTGAAGCTTAGATGATAACTTGGAAATGGCTCAAGATGTTAAGACAAAACATTGGTAGCACTGAAACATGGACATAACATCAACTTCAAGTTATGTGACCGGATCGGTAAGTTTAAGCCTACGGTGTTATGACAACCAGTTTGGCTTAGAGCTTAACCTGATCAGAAAGTGTGAGTCTTAGACATAAGGTTATTATACATAAATTCATAAGGTATCATCTTTAAATATAAGCCTAATCTGGTTCTTTGTATACATAAGTGTGTGACAAGGCTAGTATAGCAGGCTCTAGATGATGGTTTGCAAGAACAACTGCCCATGTAACTCCTACCACAATGTCTGAAGTAGTTTACATATGAAATGCAAATAAGTATTTTAAAATGATTTAGCAAGCAAAAAAAATTATTAAAGATGAGCAGTGTGCCCAGTATGTATATAGTAAATATATTTTCTGTATGTGTAAACTTATGAAAAAACAAGAATTCCAGCCTTATTCAAATTTAAGGATTTTAAAACCAGACCTGTGGAGGTCTGCTCAGAATGACATTGGGCTTTTGTAGGGAAGTGAATTAGTACATTCATTAGGTCTCGTCACTGCAAGTTTTTGGTTGCCGAGAAATTACATTTTTAGGTTTGATTAGACATTCAACTCTGTTGTCTGCTAATTTATTTTAAGCAAATTTTGTAATGCAAGAATGAGGAGTCACTTAGTCACTTGAAATCATGACTCAATAACATGACAGTTTAGTACTGAAATGGATTTAAGGTTTTGTGTTAAAGAAACCAAACAATGAAGAGATGAGGAAAAAGATCACTTTTTTTTTTATTTTTTTTTATTGAAGATGTATTTTAGGGGAAAAAAATAAGCTAACTATAATGATTGGCTTTCAGATAAAGTTTACACAGTATGGGATTCAGTCCAATTTCTTCCTTCCGTTATGATAGTGTAACATAAAATAACATTGCCTGAAATCTTTTGTATTGATGGCTCAGTTGATTATAAATAAAGCCATGACTTTTAGTAACATATTTGCTGAGTTTTGTATTAATCATGTGCCAGCAGCAGTGTTATATGACCTTCGATCAATAATAATCACCATTGGAGAAATTGTGTAAAAACAGTTCCATGTAAGGTTGTTAAAGTAACATAAACAATGCCTCATTTTGCTAGTTTATTATTAGAATGTTATACTTCAAATGTTTTATTGGTGAATAATATCTTCCAAAGGCCTTTCTAATTCTCTTGATTAATTCCTTACTTGTCATGGCAGAGATAGTGGATCACTGATGAAAGACAAATGATTACTTTGAAGTGTAGTTAGGCACCAACTACAGTTGTTAGGAGATCATCCTAAATTATATTTTTAGGTTTAGTATTTTCTTTCTTATGTATTTTTGGGAAAAGGCTAAAATGTATATTAAATTTATTTTAAAAATAAATTAAGAAAGAATGTACCTGTTTCAGTTGTTTGCTAAGTCCTCAAATACAATTTGGAGCATTCTTTTGGGACAATTTCAAATTGGTTTTACATATTTGTATCCTGCAGTTTTGAGGTTGCAAGTCTATATTTTATGCTGTTTGTTGACCTTACACGATTTGGTAAGTTTAGTAAATTTATTTTTGACGAGTCATCAGTTAAAATATTCTGGACTTGGAACTTTTATTAGTGCTCCTTTGCAGCCATGCCTGTGTAAGTTAGCAGATAAGTATAAGTCAGATTTTAAAACCTTGAATAATGCAAGTACGTGTTTACATCTGTATTGCCTATTAGTTATGCATAATATTGCTAATTGCAGTCTTATGTGCTTAGAAGCTGGCAATAAGCTCAGTTTTCTTCCAAATTATGAGAGGAATTTCATTCTTTTAGAAATATATTGGCTAGAGGTTTTTCATTGCTGATCTCCCCTCTGATGGCCCACATTCTCTCCCCATCATTCTCTCTTAATAATATACTAATCAAGTTAAGTGCTAAACCCAAAAGAGTCATGCAGCACTGCTTCTCTTATTCTCTCTCTCTCTCTCTCTCTCCCATTCTCTTTTCTCTCCCCCTTTCAGGTTTAATGCTTAATTTGATTATATTATTATTCCCATTTGCTTTCCATCCATTCTCTTCCCCGTTCTCTAGTAGCACAGTGCAGTGCTGCATCAGTTTCATTCTCTCTCATTCTGTTTCATTTTCCCATTCTTCCTTTCAGATTAAGTGGTTAATTTGATTATATTATTCTCTCTCCCCTCCCCCCATTCTTTCTCCCACTCTCGCTCTCTCTCACTCTACACAAAGTGCAGTGCATCTTCATTAATTGTGAGTCATTGTGATTTTGTCTTTTCTTGGTGATTCTGATGTTATGAGTATTTTCTTTGGATTAAGGTTATAAGGGGCATTAAAAGTATTGATAAAGGTAATTATGGCTCATACTTAAATTTTACTCCATTGTTGGGGGTGAAGATTCATTAAGATGTGGATTGACGCTTCTTTAATTAAGTGAATGATTAATGGTAATTTTTTATAAACTATTATGATAGTGTTTATAATAAATTATACTTTTATCGATGGATATTGATATCCTAAAGAGCCTCTTAATGGATCTCAACCCTAAAATTGAGACAGTTATAAGCTGTATTTTTTATCAAGGGATTAGTTCAACTCGACAAGAGAAACTACTAGCACTTGACTTGTCAGTACAAAGGTGCATTAAATAGTGCTAATTATGTATGAATCACTTAGAATAAAATCTGAATCACCATAAATTGTGTTTGTGAATTCCTCTTCATACTGTACTAGCAGGTACAAATTTTGAATATAGTAATATATAAATGTATATACTATTTTTTTTTTCAACATGTTAGCCGTCTCTCACCGAGGCAGGGTGACCCATAAAGAAACACTTTCACCATTATTCACACTATCACTGTCTTGCCAGAGGAATGTAGATACGACAGTTTAGATGTCCCTCTAAACAGCAAATATCCCAAACCCCTCCTTTAGAGTGCAGGCACTATACTTTTCATCTCCAGGACTTGGAGTCTGGTTAACTTGTTTTCCTGAATCCCTTCACAAAATAATATCCTGCTCACACTCCAACAGCTTGTCAAGTCCCAAAAACCATTTGTCTCCATGGGAAAGTATAGAATCCTTCCTCTGTAAGCAATGCATGTCATAAGAGGTGAATAAAATGCTGGGAGCAAGGGGATAGTAACCCCTTCTGTGTAAATTACTAAATGTAAAAAGAAGAAAAACTTTTTTCTTTTTCAGGTGACCCTACCTTGGTTGGAGACGGCTGGTGTATTAAAAACAAATATTAATACATACATATATTAATATACAGTGGTACTTCGAGTTACGATATTTTTTCGTTCGAGAATGCTGTTCAAGTGCCATTACCAAACGAATTTATCCCCATAAGGAATAATATAAAATAGACTAGTCCTTTTACACCCCCAAAAATATACTTACAAAAGCATTTAAAAAAATAAACTTACATAAAAGGGCGATTTTGGGGACCATTGTAACTCGAGGTACCACTGTATATATATTTTTTTAACATAGTTGTTTCCCACCGAGGCCGGGCGACCCGAAAAAGAAGTAACACTTTCCTCATCACTGTTAAGTAAAAGGACACAAGTGCAACTATTATTGTGGCAATGTTTCACTCTCCAGGAGCTTTGTCAAGCTTGACAAAGCTCCTGGAGAGTGAAGCGTTGCCACAATAAAATGTCACATTAGTTGTAAGTGGACCCCCGAGTAACGTAAAAACTTCATTCCAGAAGCCTGCTCAAGTGCCATTACCGAACGAATTTACTCCCTTAAGGAATATTGTCGCGTAGGTTAGTCTATTTCAGACCCCCAAAAATACACTTCCACAAGCACTTACATAATTGTACGATTTCCGGGGTGTTCGTTACTTGGGGGTCCACTGTACTTGTGTTCTTTTACTTAACATCTTGTCAGTAATTCTACTAACATTAATGCACTCCATCAGATGTGTACCAATACAGCCTCTCCTCACTTAGCAACGTACTCATTTACTGACTACTCGGACTTACGACGGGCTCTCTGACCAATGTGCATACCTAAATAATGTATATTTGAGCTGGTTTCATCTGTTCTGTTTATTACAATATACATTACACTATAAACATTTTAAAATTTACTCAAAATGTTATAAATGATGCAAAGGTGACATTAAAACAATATCAAAGATGGTTGACACAAACCCACTACCATTATAATATGCTCCTTGCTTAGCGACGAATTCAATGCCGATGTGGTCTTAGGAATGGAACTCCGTCGTTAAGTGAGGAAAGGCTGTACTACAGTTAAAAAATATAAATAAGGGAATTGGAATAATTGCTTTTTGGAGAGACAGACATCTAAACTCGTATATGCGCCTCTGGCAAGACTGATAGTGTGAATGATGGTGAAAGTGTTTCTTTTTTTAGGTCACCCTGCCTCGGTGGGAGGCAGCCAACATGTTAAAAAAAAAATATATATATATATATATATATAATATTTATTTGAGTTTGTGGGAGGTGAGCTTTGGCCTTTTGTCCTGCCTCTTTCAACTGACTGACATGATTGCACTTGTCATTTTGTTTTGAATTCGGGTAGTGAGTGAATCAGCTTCCACTGTATTGTTGCACTCATTTTTTTCCAGCAGAATTAAAAGCACTTTTAGCCGCCATCCATCGCTAGTGTGTTGTCCTCATTTGTTGTCTTTTGCAACTGCTTATTTTTTATCTAGTGGTAGGAAGCCCAGCACTACTGAGAACTCTCTAGTTTTACTAATCTCTTGATAGATTGCTTTGTTTATCAGAGCTCACTAATTTAATTTTTTATTTTTCCTCCTAAGACCTTGACATGGTTACTTTGCCTTCATTTTAAGTCCCACCTTTAATAGCTCATGCAGCACTGAATGAAACTCAATTTTTTACTTATTTTGTGAATATGATAAACTGATACTTAAATTTTTTTTATATTTACTACACAGACTGTGTTTGTTCTTTGCCCTTGTGCTTGACTTTACACTTTTCACCCTCATTCACGGGATGGGACTTGATTCAAGGAATTGTAGCTTCCCTCCTCTTCCTTGGATAAGACCTGATTACCTCCCATTCCTCAGGTGCTGTATGACCCTTATGGGTTTAGGATTTACCCACAAATAATAACAATAATAGTACAGTATATACCTCAGCCCAAGTGTCCTTTCCTAAACACCTCCACCTCTCCCTCTCTACCACCTTTACTCACGTCATGCAGTGCAGAATTAACCCTATGAATTTAGCATTTTCCATGAATAATTTAACTCAATCACCTCTCTCAACTTTTGTCATGCAGTGCAATCCTTACAGGTTTAATGCTAACAGTGAATGTAACAATCTCCAACTCTATCACTTGCCCTAATATGCCAGCCACCTCTTTGCCATATACTGCTATGTGGCTTTACTATTTTTTAAATATAACTTAATTTGTGTCTTTTCAAGGTTATTACGTTTATTATACTGTATTAAAATATAACTAAATCTATAAGGAGCACTTAACACCGATTAACTTTATAAAATAAGCTATGTATATAATTTTAATGCTCAATGACCCATTGGGTATTAGCATTTTTATTCTTTGGTGCACTGTTCTTTCTGACACATCCAGCTTACCTTGCTTACATAGATCGGTCACCACAGACTGATTCATATTTTGGTTGCCCGGCGCCAGTCTGTGAGGATTATCAGCTCGTTCCTACAGTCATATATCTCTACTAATTGTCCCCTCGAAGGTGTGCCTTGATGCCAGTGAGGGGCATCCGATCCAGGGAAGTGGGTCTGTCTTTCCCTTGGATTGAACCTGATTGACTCCCTATGACCCCTTACAGGTAAAGTGTTATACTACCACTCGCCAGGATGCCACCCTCAAGTCGACTAACACCTAGGTACCTACTTACTGCCCCATGAGCAGGGACAGCAGGTGCTGTATGGCCCCTATGGGCTTAGTGCTTCCCTATGAATGTGATGATGTATGTCAGTTGCTGTATCATCAGTGGCTTGGTTGGCAGCACACTTGTCTAACATACTGAATGTCTATGGTTCAATCCCAGGCACAGGTGGAAATGTTGGGCATGTCTCCTTACACCTGCTCTCCCTGCTCATGGGGCAGTAAGTAGGTACCTAGGTGTTAGTCGACTTGAGGGTGGCATCCTGGCGAGTGGTAGTATAACCTAGGGCTGCATTTTGAAATAAGCTGAGGTAGGATAACAGCTCAGCCTGTAAAATTCATTTGTGAAAAAAAAAGGAAAGTTGCCCCCAAAACTCATAAGCTCAGCCCCCTCTACCTCAATATATGCAAAAGGATTAGTATAGAGTATCATAAATTTCTGATTCAGTTAAATATCTCGTCAGTGTTTAATGTTTGAAGAAACATTCTCCAGTTATTGCATACAATGCAATTTTTTTTTTTTTTAACAGGAGTCTCCTCAAGGAAGGTTCCTTGGTGCTGGTGGTGTGACCCTGGTGGGTTTAGCACTTAGTTTTGATTATAATAATTTATGCTGGTGAGGAACTCTTGATCTAGGGAACTGGATCTGTGCTCCAGAACTCCTGCATTAAGCCTGAATATCTTCTGCTCCTCTCCTTCCACAGGCGCTGTATGATCCCTACGGGTTAAGCGCTTCCCCACGATAATAAATTTGGAAGGGCCGTCTCCCAAGGCAGGGTGACCCAAAGAATAAAAAACACATTCTACATCATTCAATCACAAGTTTAGCGCTTAGTTATGATAAACTGATAAAATCATTTAGTTACCGTCTTGCGAGAAGCATATTACAAGTCAGATGACCAGGACTGCAACATCCCTCACCCCCTTGACGCTGGTGAGGGGCTCTTGATCTAGGGAATTGGATCTGTGCTCCAGTTTCCCGAATTTAGCCTGAGTACCTTCCACTTCTTCCCCCAGGTGCTGTATAATCCTACGGGTTTAGCACTTCCCCCTTGATTATAATAATAACATCCCTCACCCCTCCAGAGTGCACCCACTACTTCCCACCTCCAGGACACGAGTCTGGCTAACTGGTTTCCTTGAATCCCTTCATAAATATTACACTGCTCACACATTACTCTTCAAGGGAGGTGCTTTGATGTCAATGAAGGGCTTTTGTTCCAGTGAAGTGGAGCAGCCCCTCCATTTTGATCAAATTAGATTGCTTACCATTCCTCAGGTGCTGGGACATCCCCTACCCACCCCTCCACCCCAGATATATACACCCTCCTAATCGTCCTATTTTTTCTCTAAAATATCCAGACATCCTCAGTCCTCTGAATAACTCTCTTGTTTTGATTATAATAATAATACTCTGAATAACCCTTATGAAAACCCAACACCTTCTAATATCCAAACTCCGAATCCTCTAAATAATATTCACACCACAATTGCCCTTAAACATGACATCTTCACTGCCTCCAGCCTTCTTCTTGCTGCAACATTTAAAACCCATGCTTCACACCCATACAACAGTGTTGGTACCATTATACTCTGGTACATTCCTTTTTTTGCTTCTATGAATAAAGTCCACGGATGCCTCAATGTACCACTCACATTTTTTCCACCTTTTTTTCCTTCAAACATAAGAACATATTTACTTCCTCCTTCCAATCTCATATCCAATCTTGCTCTTTCTTTCTAGACCACTTCCGTTCTCATTCCCATGCCATCGCAGTATACACCGATGGTTCAAAGTCATCAGACGGCGTCGGATTCGCAGCAGTGTTTCCGGACAGCATTGTACGAGGGCATCTATTACCTTCTGCTAGCATATTTACGGCTGAATTGTATGCCATTCTTGTGGCACTTATCCGTATTGCATCTATGCCTGTGTCACCATTTGTGGTCGTTTCAGACTCCCTTAGTGCTTTACAGGCTATCCGTAAAATTGATACACCTCACCCCCTAGTTCTTCGTATCCACCTTTGGTTACGCCGTATCTTTAGCAAGCATAAAGATATTGTTTTTTGTTGGGTCCCTGGTCATGTTGACGTACAGGGCAATGAACAGGCAGACACTGCTGCGCGGTCAGCAGTACATGACCTTCCAGTTTCATATAGAGGTGTTCCTTTCACGGACTATTTTGCGGTCATTGCTACCCACCTTCGCACCCGTTGGCAACAACGCTGGTCTGACCTGCTGAATAACAAACTTCATTCTATTAAACCGATTATAGGTTTCTGGCCTTCTTCTTGTCACCAATGTCGAGGTTGGGAGACTACACTCTCCGTCTTCGCATCGGCCACACTCGTCTTACTCACGGGTATCTCATGGAGAGGCTCCCTGCCCCTCTCTGTGAGCATTGTCAGGTTCCAGTGTCTGTTCGACATATTCTGCTGGACTGCCCACTCTATCAACGAGCACGCAGAATTTACCTCCAACGACGTCTTCGCTCTGCGGCCCTTTCTTTACCTTCCCTTCTTGCAGATGGACCCTCCTTTAATCCTGACTCTCTTGTTGACTTTTTGACAGAAACTGACTTACTACACAAACTCTGAAGATTACACCTCAAGCACCTCCCTCAGTCCCTTCTACCTCGATCTCTTGCTACCTTCTATCCCTGCACTATCCACCGTCATGCTGCACTCCATACCCTACTAATCATCCATCTCCCTCTTACAACCCGCTCTCCCTGCATCCTACAATAACCTGCAGCGCTGTATAACCCCTGTGGTTTAGCGCTTCTATTTGATTATAATAATAATAATAATATCCAATCTTTCATTGCCTAGATTTTTGTTGTTACTCTCATCACCTTACTTTTCATATATTCACTTTTAATTTCCTTCTTTTACATACCCTCCCAGGTTTTTCTATCAACTTTAACAATCTATTTCAGAATCTCCCTAAAGAATCGCATCATCTACAAAAAAGCAAGAGTGGCAACTCTCACTTTGCATTAGAATTGTTATCTTCCAATTCTGTGACCCGTAGCTGGGTTGGTAGCGCACTCAGCTCACACACTGAGGTCCGTGGTTCGATCTCCAGTACGGGTGGAAACACTGGGGCACGTTTCCTTCAGACACCTGGTGTCCCTGTTCACCTAGTAGTAAATAGGCTCTGCATAAGCAGGGGCTTTCTATATACTATGTCATTAATGTCAGCTACGTCTGTATAAGTTGTACATGTACTTGTAGAAATAAAGATTATTATTATTATTACTATCACTTGTCGCCCCAGCCCACAAATATTCACTTCTTTGACCCCCCCCCCCGTCTTTAATTGCGTTAAACAACCATAGTGACATCATATATCCCCGCCTTCACCGGAAAATAATCTCTCCTGACTTGATAATGTATCAGGAAGAACCGAAATGTCATCCACTTTCCAGAGTTCTCTGTAGCGCTGAAGGACCAATACTGGGCTTGCGATCTTTTTCTTGTGAATTTAATACACAAATATTGCAATACCTCCCAGGGATTCATGGAACTGAAGCTGCCCTTCCCCTTCCTTGGATCAAACTTGGCGACTTTCCCAGGTGCTGTATGACCCCTACGGGTTTAACTCTTCCCTAAGAATAGACTAATAAGTATAAATGCTGGAATACAATAATCACGAACGAATGATAAAAGATGCAAAATAACCACGAGGGAAGGGAAGGGGGTTGAATGATAGCTCTAGGCCTTTCGTGTTGCAATCAACACATCATCAGGAGCTTGCAGTATTGCAGAATCTGTCTGTAAACTCCTGATGATTTGTTGATTGCAACACGAAAGGCCTAGAGCTATCATTCAACTCCCTCTGTGGTTATTTTGCAAATGCTGGAAACACGAAGGAGCCGGAGCGAGTTATAGGCGTAAAAAAAAGCAGGAAATATAATTAGGTAATCTTTGAGAGTTATAGATCAACATGATATATAACTGAGTCAGAGAGAGAGAGAGAGAGAGAGAGAGAGAGAGAGAGAGAATATGCAACTGCTGGAAAATTTTACCAGACAGAAAAAAGTGGGCGAGTGTTGCAGCTGCCTGCCCTCCTGCCTGCCTGCCCTCCAGTCTGCCCTCCTGCCTGCCTGCCCTCCAGTCTGCCCTCCTGTCTGCCAGCCTGCCTGCTTGCCTGCCCTCCAGCTTGCCTGCCCTCCAGCTTGCCTGCCCTCTAGTCCTCCCACCCAAAACTAGCATTACCACGACAAAAGTCGTGGTCGGAGCAGACTTGGCTGCGCTGCGACACTCGCATCAGCACAGACAATATCTCACAACAACAACACCGAAATAGCCACGTCAGTCACCAATGTCAGCCCATTGATTTTTCGTCTATATATTTGGGCTGATGTGGAGTGCTGACAATGACATCATTACCATAATAATGATAATGACGATGACGAGAGTACAGTGTATATATATATATATATATATATATATATATATATATATATATATATATATATATATTGTATGAAAGAGGGAAGGTACCTAGGGATTGGCAGCGAGCATGTATAGTTCCTTTATATAAAGGGAAGGGGATAAAAGAGAGTGTAAAAATTATAGGGGAATAAGTTTACTGAGTATACCAGGTAAAGTGTATGGCAGGGTTATTATTGAAAGAATTAGAGGTAAGACAGAGAGTAGGATTGCAGATGAGCAAGGAGGCTTTAGAGTGGGTAGGGGATGTGTAGATCAAGTGTTTACAGTGAAGCATATATGTGAACAGTATTTAGATAAAGGTAGAGAAGTTTTTATTGCATTTATGGATTTAGAAAAGGCATATGATAGAGTGGATAGGGGAGCAATGTGGCAAATGTTGCAAGTGTATGGAATAGGTAGTAAGTTACTGAAGGCTGTAAAGAGTTTTTATGAGGATAGTGAGGCTCAGGTTAGGGTGTGTAGGAGAGAGGGAGATTACTTCCCGGTAAAAGTAGGTCTTAGACAGGGATGTGTAATGTCACCATGGTTGTTTAATATATTTATAGATGGGGTTGTAAAAGAAGTAAATGCTAGGGTGTTGGGGAGAGGGGTGGGATTAAATTATGGAGAATTAAATGCAAAATGGGAGTTCACACAGTTACTTTTTGCTGATGATACTGTGCTTATGGGAGATTCTAAAGAAAAGTTGCAAAGGTTAGTGGACGAGTTTGGGAGAGCGTGTAAAGGTAGAAAGTTAAAAGTGAACATAGGTGATGAGGGTATCAAACGATTTAAATAAAGAAAAATTGGATATCACATTGGAGAGAGGGATTATGGAAGAAGTAAATGTTTTCAGATATTTGGGAGTTGATGTGTCAGTGGATGGGTTTATGAAGGATGAGGTTAACCATAGAATTGATGAAGGAAAAAAGGTGAGTGGTGCATTGAGGTATCTGTGGAGACAAAAAACGTTATCCATGGAGGCAAAGAAGGGAATGTACGAAAGTATAGTGGTACCAACACTCTTATATGGGTGTGAAGCATGGGTTGCAAATGCTGCAGCGAGGAGGAGGCTGGAGGCAGTGGAAATGTCCTGTCTAAGGGCAATGTGTGGTGTAAATATTATGCAGAAAATTCGGAATGTGGAAATTAAGAGAAGGTGTGGAGTTACTAAAAGTATTTGTCAGAGGGCTGAAGAGGGGTTGTTGAGGTGGTTTGGTCATTTAGAGAGAATGGATCAAAGTAGAATGACTTGGAGAGCGTATAAATCTGTAGGGAAGGAAGGCGGGGTAGGGGTCGTCCTAGAAAAGGTTGGAGGGAAGGGGTAAAGGAGGTTTTGTGGGCGAGGGCTTGGACTTCCAGCAAGCATGTGTGAGCGTGTTAGATAGGAGTGAATGGAGACGAATGTTTTTGGGACATGACGATCTGTTGGAGTGTGAGCAGGGTAACATTGTGTGAAGGGATTCAGGGAAACCAGTTAATTGATTTAGTTGGACTTGAGTCCTGGAAATGGGAAGTACAATGCCTGCACTTTAAAGGAGGGGTCTGAGATAGTGACAGCTGGGAGGGACTTTTCTCAGCTGTCGTATCTGAGCTCCTCTGCAAAGACAGTGATTATGTATGAGTGTGGTGAAAGTGTTGAATGATGATGAAAGTTTTTCTTTTGGGGATTTTCTTTCTTTTGGGTCACCCTGCCTCGGTGGGAGACGGCCGACTTGTTAAAAAAAAAAAAAAAAAAAAAAATATATATATATATATATATATATATATATATATATATATATATATATATATATATATATATATATATATATATATATATATATATATATATATATATATATATATATATATATATATATTATATTATTATATATATATATATATATATATATATATATATATATATATATATATATATATATATAAATATAGGTAGTAGGTTGGTAGACAGCAACCACCCAGGAGGTACTACCGTCCTGCCAGGTGACTGTGAAACAGAAACCTGAAACTGTTTTACATGATGGTAGGATTGCTGGTGTCTTTTTTCTGTCTCATAAACATGCAAGATTTCAGGTACGTCTTGCTACTTCTACTTACACTTAGGTTACGCTACGCAAACATGTACACGTTTATGTATACACACTCATCTGAGTTTTCTTTGATTTTATCTTAATAGTTCTTGTTCTTATTGGTTTTCCTTTCATATCCATGGGGAAGTGGAATAAGAATCTTTCCTCCGTAAGCCATGCGTGTTGTAAAAGTCAACTAAAATGCCGGGAACAATGGGCTAGTAACCCCTTTTCCTGTATAGCTTACTAAAAAGAACAAGAAAAAACCCATCAAAGTGGGATGTTTGAATGTGCGTGGATGTTGTGCGAATGATAAGAAAGAGATGATTGTAGATGTTATGAATGAAAAGAAGCTGGATGTCCTGGCTTTAAGTGAGACAAAGCTGAAGGGGGTAGGAGAGTTTCAGTGGGGAGAAATAAATGGGATTAGGTCAGGGGTTTCAAATAGAGTTAGAGCTAAAGAAGGAGTGGCAATAATGTTGAATAATCAGTTATGGCAGGTAAAGAAGGAATATAAATGTATAAATTCAAGGATTATGTGGAGTAAAATAAGGGTTGGATGTGAAAAATGGGTTATAGTGAGTGTTTATGCACCTGCAGAAGAGAAAAGTGTAGAGGAGAGAGAGAGAGAGAGATTTTGGGAAATGTTGAGTGAGTGTGTGGGGAGTTTTGAACCAAGTGAGAGAGTAATTGTGGTTGGGGATCTTAATGCTAAAGTGGGTAAAAATGTTGTGGAGGGAGTAGTAGGCAAATTTGGGGTGCCAGGGGTAAATGTAAATGGGGAACCATTAATTGAGCTATGTGTAGAAAGAGGTTTGGTAATAAGTAATACATATTTTATGAAAAAGAGGATAAATAAATATACAAGGTATGATATAGCACGTATGGAAAGTAGTTTGTTAGATTATGTATTGGTGGATAAAAGGTTGATGGGTAGGCTTCAGAATGTACATGTTTATAGAGGGGCAACGGATATATCAGATCATTATTTGGTTGTAGCTACCAGTTAGAGTAAAAGGTAGATGGGACAAAAAGAAAATGGTAACAGCAAGTAAGAGAGAGGTAAAAGTGTATAAACTAAGGGAGGAGGAAGTTAGGGTGAGATATAAGTAACTATTGGCAGAAAGGTGGGCTAGTGCAAGTAGGAGTAGTGGGGGGGTTGAAGAGAGTTGGGATAGTTTTAAAAATGCAGTATTAGAATGTGGGGCAGAAGTTTGTGGCTATAGGAGGGTGGGTGCAGGAGGAAAGAGGAGTGAGTGGTGGAATGAAGAATTAAAGGGTGTGATAAAAGAGAAAAAGGTAGCTTATGAGATGTTTTTACAAAACAGAAGTGTTAATAGAAGAGCAGAGTATATGGAGAGTAAAAGAAAGGTGAAGAGAGTGGTGAGAGAGTGCAAAAGAAGAGCGGATGAAAGAATGGGAGAGGCTCTGTCAAGAAATTTTGCTGAAAACAAGAAAAAATTTTGGAGTGAGATAAACAAGGTAAGAAAGCCTAGGGAACGAATGGATTTGTCAGTTAAAAACAGAGTAGGGGAGTTAGTAGATGGGGAGCTGGAGGTATTGGGTAGATGGCGGGAATATTTTGAGGAACTTTTAAATGTCGATGAAAAAAGAGAGGCGGTAATATCATGTACTGGCCAAGGAGGTACAACATCGTTTAGGAGTGAAGAAGAGCAGGATGTGAGTGTGGGGGAGGTGCGTGAGGCATTACGTAGAATGAAAGGGGGTAAAGCAGCTGGAACTGATGGGATCATGACAGAAATGTTAAAAGCAGGGGGGGATATAGTGCTGGAGTGGTTGGTATTTTTGTTTGATAAATGTATGAAAGAGGGGAAGGGACCTAGGGATTGGCAGAGAGCATGTATAGTTCCTTTATATAAAGGGAAGGGGGATAAAAGAGAGTGTAAAAATTATAGGGGAATAAGTTTACTGAGTATACCAGGTAAAGTGTATGGCAGGGTTATTATTGAAAGAATTAGAGGTAAGACAGAGAGTAGGATTGCAGATGAGCAAGGAGGCTTTAGAGTGGGTAGGGGATGTGTAGATCAAGTGTTTACAGTGAAGCATATATGTGAACAGTATTTAGATAAAGGTAGAGAAGTTTTTATTGCATTTATGGATTTAGAAAAGGCATATGATAGAGTGGATAGGGGAGCAATGTGGCAAATGTTGCAAGTGTATGGAATAGGTAGTAAGTTACTGAAGGCTGTGAAGAGTTTTTATGAGGATAGTGAGGCTCAGGTTAGGGTGTGTAGGAGAGAGGGAGATTACTTCCCGGTAAAAGTAGGTCTTAGACAGGGATGTGTAATGTCACCATGGTTGTTTAATATATTTATAGATGGGGTTGTAAAAGAAGTAATCGCTAGGGTGTTGGGGAGAGGGGTGGGATTAAATTATGGAGAATTAAAAGCAAAATGGGAGTTGACACAGTTACGTTTTGCTGATGATACTGTGCTTATGGGAGATTCTAAAGAAAAGTTGCAAAGGTTAGTGGACGAGTTTGGGAGAGTGTGTAAAGGTAGAAAGTTAAAAGTGAACATAGATAAGAGTAAGGTGATGAGGGTATCAAACGATTTAAATAAAGAAAAATTGGATATCACATTGGAGAGAGGGATTATGGAAGAAGTAAATGTTTTCAGATATTTGGTAGTTGACGTGTCAGCGGATGGGTTTATGAAGGATGAGGTTAACCATAGAGTTGATGAAGGAAAAAAGGTGAGTGGTGCGTTGAGGTATCTGTGGAGACAAAAAACGTTATCCATGGAGGCAAAGAAGGGAATGTACGAAAGTATAGTGGTACCAACACTCTTATATGGGTGTGAAGCATGGGTTGCAAATGCTGCAGCGAGGAGGAGACTGGAGGCAGTGGAGATGTCCTGTCTATGGGCAATGTGTGGTGTAAATATTATGCAGAAAATTCGGAATGTGGAAATTAGGAGAAGGTGTGGAGTTACTAAAAGTATTTGTCAGAGGGCTGAAGAGTGGTTGTTGAGGTGGTTTGGTCATTTAGAGAGAATGGATCAAAGTAGAATGACTTTGAGAGCGTATAAATCTGCAGGGGAAGGAAGGCGGGGTAGGGGTCGTCCTAGAAAAGGTTGGGGGGAAGGGGTAAAGGAGGTATTGTGGGCGAGGGGTTTGGACTTCCAGCAAGCATGTGTGAGCGTGTTAGATAGGAGTGAATGGAGACGAATGGTTTTTGGGACATGACGATCTGTTGGAGTGTGAGCAGGGTAACATTTTGTGAAGGGATTCAGGGAAACCAGTTAATTGATTTAATTGGATTTGAGTCCTGGAAATGGGAAGTACAATGCCTGCACTTTAAAGGAGGGGTCTAGGATAGTGACAGCTGGGAGGGACAATTCTCAGCTGTCGTATCTGAGCTCCTCTGCAAAGACAGTGATTATGTATGAGTGTGGTGAAAGTGTTGAATGATGATGAAAGTTTTTCTTTTGGGGATTTTCTTTCTTTGGGTCACCCTGCCTTGGTGTCACCCTGCCTCGGTGGGAGACGGCCGACTTGTTGAAATATATATATATATATATATATATATATATATATATATATATATATATATATATATATATATATATATATTATATATATCAGAAATACAGGTTATTATATATATATATATATATATATATATATATATATATATATATATATATATATATATATAATAACCTGTATTTCTGCAAGTACATGTACAAGGTATACAGACCATAGCTGACATCAATGACATACTTCTATATAGAAAGCAGTTTGTTATGCAGAGTATTTCGGACAAATTAGGTCAATTTTGCCCCCAGGATGCGACCCACATCAGTCGACTAACACCCAGGTACCTATTTTACTTTTAGGTGAACATGGACAGCAGGTGTCTTAGGAAACACTTCCTAATGCTTCCACCCGTACCGAGGATCGAACCACGAACCTCAGTGTGTGAGCTGAGTGCGCTACCAACCCAGCTACGGGACAATCCACATACATTGATATAGGATTGGACAAAGACACATACGGATGAAGTTTTAAGCTCAGTGAGACAGAGGCAGAACCTAGATAGGAAAAACGCTCCTATGTAGTAAGTAGGTACATTGGTGTTAGCAGGCTATTGAGGGTGGCATCCTGGGCAAGAGAAGGAGAGGATCCCTTCCCCCCTTCAAGAAAGCCAGAATAAATGGCTTTACTGGGTTACTAATCCTCCAAGATTAATAACACTGAACCCACCATGGTTTCAGTTCAGAAAAACGCGTTTTTATCTAACTAAGTTTGGGACGTTGAATTGAAACCAGAACTTAGTTATGCCCCAGCACCAACACTGTGATGTATAACACCAGGTGAACTATAAGAGGAAAACTTGAGGTTCAGTTTGATGGTGGACGCTGCTGCCGGAGACCCACACTCAACTAGTGAAAAAAAAGAGAAAACTGTAATGCAAATATGTTGGAATGACTGGATGGAAATTTATATTTTATATTTATTTTATTATTATTAACACGTCGGCCTTTTCCCACCAAGGCAGGGTGGCCCGACAAAGAAAAACTTTCATTATCATTCACTCCATCACTGTCTTGGCAGAGGGGTGCTTTACACTACAGCTACAAAACTGCAACATTAACACCCGTCCTTCAGAGTGCCGGCACTGTACTTCCCATCTCCAGGACTCAAGTCCGGCCTGCCGGTTTCCCTAAAACCCTTCATAAATGTTACCTTGCCTACACTCCAACAGCACGCCAAGCCCTAAAAACCATTTGTCTCCATTCGCTCCTATCTAACACGCTCACGCACGCTTACTGGAAGTCCAAGCCTCTCGCACACAAAACCTCCTTAACCCCCTCCCTCCAACCTTTTCTAGGCCGACCCCTACCCCGCCTTCCCTCCACTACAGATTTATACACTCTCGAAGTCATTTTATTTTGCTCCATCCTTTCTATATGTCGAAACCATCTCAACAGCCCCTCCTCAACTCTCTGGATAATAGTTTTGGTAATCCCACACCTCCTCCTAATCTCCAAACTGCGGATTCTTTACATTATATTCACACCACACATTGCCCTCAGACACGACATCTCCACTGCCTCCAGCCTTCTCCTTGTTGCAACATTCACAACCCATGTCTCACACATATACAAGAGTGTTAGTATAACTATACTCTCATACATTCCCCTCTATGCTTTCATGGATAAAGTTCTCTGTCTCCACAAGCTCCTCAGTGCACCACTCACCTTTTTCCCCTCGTTAATTCTATGATTCACCTCATCCTTCATATACCCATCTGCTGACACATCCACTCCCAAATATCTGAACACATTCACCTCCTCCATACTCTCTCCCTCCAATCTGATATCCAATCTTCCGTTATCTAATTTTTTTGTTATCCTCATCACCTTACTCTTTCCTATATTCATTTTTAATTTCCTTCTTTTACACACCCTACCAAACTCATCCACCAACCTCTGCAACTTCTCTTCAGAATCCCCCAAAAGCAGTGTCATCAGCAAAGAGCAACTGTGACAACTCCCACTTTGTGTTAGATTCTTTATCTTTTAACCCCACACCTCTTGCCAACACCCGAGCATTCACTTCTCTTACAACTCCATCTATAAATATATTGAACAACCAAGGTGACACCACACATCCTTGTCTAAGGCCTACTTTTACTGGAAAATAATGTCCCTCTCGCCTACATACTCTAACCTGTGCCTCACTATCCTCGTAAAAACTTTTCACCGCTTTCAATAACCCACCTCCTATTCCATACATTTGCAACATCTGCCACATTGCCCCTCTATCCACCCTATCATATGCCTTTTCCAAATCCATAAATGCCACAAACACCTCTTTTCCCTTATCTAAATATTGTTCACTTATATGTTTCACTGCAAACACTTGGTCTACACACCCCCTACCCTTAGTAAAGCCTCCTTGTTCATCAGCTATCCTGCTCTCCGTCCTACTCCTAATTCTTTCAATAATAACTCTCACCATCACTTTACCAGGTATCTCAGCAGACTTATTCCCTATAATTTTACACTCTCTTTAGTCCCTTTGCCTTATACAAAGGAATTATGCATGCTCCTGCCAATCCTAGCTACCTTACCCTCTTCCATACATTTATTAAATAAAACACTAACTACTCTAAAACTATATCCCACCTGCCTTTAATATTTCTATCTTTATTCCATCAATCCCAGCTGCTTTACCCCACATTCTACCCACTGCCTCACGAACTTCCCACACTCCAACTGGTTCTTATTTTTTACTACTCTCTCTCTATATTACTCTACTATATTTATTATATTTTTATTATATATATATATATAAACAATCCACAGGGGAGTTGAATGAGAGAGTTAGGCCTTTCGTGTTGCAATCAACACATCATCAGGAACTTGCAAAGTTGTAGAAATGAGTCAGTAATCTCAGCAAATTCGTTCAGAGGGACGCCTTGCAAGGTGTACAAAGGGAAGCTTCCCCTCACAACGAGTAATGGTACAAGGGGAAACTTCCCCTCACAACGAGTAATGGTACAAGGGGAAACTTCCCTTCACTACAAGTGATGGTACAAGGGGAAACTTCCCTTCACTACAAGTGATGGTACAAGGGGAAACTTCCCTTCACTACAAGTGATGGTACAAGGGGAAACTTCCCCTCACTACAAGTGATGGTACAAGAGGAAACGTCCCCTCACTACAAGTGATGGTACAAGGGGAAACTTCCCCTCACTACAAGTGATGGTACAAGGGGAAACTTCCCCTCACTACAAGTAATGGTATAAGAGAAAACTTCCCCTCACTACAAGTGATGGTATAAGGGAAAACGTCCCCTCACTACAAGTGATGGTACAAGGGGAAACTTCCCCTCACTACAAGTGATGATACAAGGGGAAACTTAACCTCACTACAAGTAATGGTATAAGAGAAAACTTCCCCTCACTACAAGTGATGGTACAAGGGGAAACGTCCCCTCACTACACGTGATGGTACAAGGGGAAACTTCCCCTCACTACAAGTGATGGTACAAGGGGAAACTTCCCCTCACTACAAGTAATGGTACAAGGGGAAACGTCCCCTCACTACTAGTAATGGTACAAGGGGAAACGTCCTCTCACTACAAGTGATGGTACAAGGGGAAACTTCCCCTCACTACAAATGATAGTACAAGGGGAAACGTCCCCTCAATACAAGTAATGGTACAAGGGGAAACTTCCCCTCACTACAAGTAATGGTACAGGGAAACTTCCTCACTCAAGTGATGGTACAAGGAAACTTCCCTCACTACAAGTGATAGTACAAGAAACTTCCCCTCACTACAAGTGATGGTACAAGGGGAAACTTCCCCTCACTACACGAGAGCCCAAAAAAAAGTAACTGAATTGAACGGAAAATGGGAACACAAAGTGAAATGCAAATTAGAGCTAGAAGGACGAGAGGAAGTGAGGAAGTGAAGAGAGTGAGGAGAGTGAGGAGAGTGAGGAAGTGAGGAGAAGTAAAGAAGAAAGTAAAGAAGAAAGTAAAGAAGAAAGTAAAGAAAGAAATAAAGAAGAAATGAAGAAATGAGAAATGAAAAGTAAAGAAAAGAAATGAGAAGTGAAGGAAATGAAAGAAGAAATAAAGAAAGTAAAAGAAGTAAAAAGAAAGTAAATGAAAGTAAGAAAGTAAAGAGAAAATAAAAAGAAGAAATATAAGAAAGAAATAGAAGAAATAAAAGAAGAAATGAAGTAAAAGAAAGTAAAGAAAGAAGTAAAAGAGAAGTAAAGAAGAAATGAAGAAGTAAAAGAATGAAAGTAAAGAAAGTAGAAAGGTAAAGAGAATGTAAAGAGAAGTGAAAAGAGAAGAAATATAAAGAAAAGAAAGAAAGAAGAAGTAAAGAATAAAAGGAAAGAAAAAAATGAGAAATGAAAGTAAAGTATGAAAGTAAAGAAGAAATGAAAAGTAAAGAAAGTAAAGAAAGTAAAAATGAAAGTAAAAGAAGAAATAAAAGAAGAAAGTAAAAGAAAGTAAAGAAGAAAAAGTAAAGAAATGTAGAAGAAATGAAGAAGTAAGTAAAAAAGAAGTAAAGAATAAAGGAAAATAAGTAAAAGAAAGAGAGAAGTAAGTAAAAAAAATAAAGTAAAGAAGAAGTAAAGTAAGTAAAAAGTAAGTAAGTAAGTAAGTAAATGAAAAGAAAGTAAATGTAAGTAAGTAAAGAAGAAAGTAAAAAGAGAAAGTAGGAAAGTAAAGAAGAAATGAAGAAGTAAAGAAGAAATGTAAAGGAAGAAGTAAAGAAATGAAAGTAAGAAAGTAAAAAGAAAAAGAAGAAAGTAAGAAATAAAGTAAAGAAGAAAGAAAAAAGAAAAGAGTAAAGAAGAATAAAATAAAAGAAGAAAATGTAAAAATAAATAAAGGAAAAAGTAAATGAAAGAGAAATAAAGTAAGAAAAAGTAAAAAAAGAAATAAGAAAGTAAAAGAAAGTAAGAAAGTAAAGAAAGAAAAAAAAGAAAGTAAAGAAAAAGAAAAAAGAAAAATAAAGAAAAAGTAAAAAAAGTAAAAGAAAGAAGAATAAAGGTAAAAAATATAGAAAATGAAAAAGAAAGAAAGAAATAAGAAAAGTAAAAAGTAAGTAAAAAAGAAAGAAAATAAAGAAGAAAAAGAAGAAAGAAAGAAATAAAAGAAGAATAAGAATAAAGTAAGAAATAAAAAGAAAGAAGAAATAAAGAAAGAAGAAGTAAGAAATAAGTAAAGTAAAAAGTAAAAAAGAAAAGAAAGAAAAAGAAAGAGAAAGTAAAAAGTAAATAAGAAAGAAAGTAAAAGAAGTAAAGTAAAAGAAAAAGAGAAATGAAAAGTAAAGAAGTAAGAAGAAAAGAAAGTAAAGAAAGTAAAAAGAAGAAATAAAAAGTAAAAGAAGAAAAAAAAATAAAGAAGTAAGTAAAAAGAAGAAGAATAAAGAAAAGAAGAAATGTAAAGAAGAAAGTAAAGAAAAATAAAAAGAAGAAAAAAAAGAGAAGAAGTAAAGAAAAGTAAGTAAAAATAAAAATAAGGAAGAAAAATAAAAGAAGAAATAAGAAAGTAAGTAAAAGTAAAAGAAGTAAAGAAGAAATAAGTAAAAGTAAGTAAAAAAGAAGAAAAGTAAGAAATGAAGAAAGATAAGGAAGAAATAAAGAAAAATAAAGAAGAATAAGAGAAAGTAAAAAAAAAAGTAAAGGAAAGTAAAGAAAAAGGAAAGAGAAATAAAGTAAAGTAGAAGAAATGAAGTAAAAGAAATAGTAAAGTAAGAAAGAAGTAAAGTAAAAAAAAAGTAAGTAAAGAAGAAAAAGACAAAAGTAAAGAAATAAGAAGAAATAAGTAAAAATAGTGAAGAAAGAGAAGTAAGTAAAGAAGTAAATTAAGTAAAGAAGAAAGGAAAGGAAGAAGAAATAGAAAGTAAGTAAAGTAAAGGAGAAAGTAGGTAAAGAAGTAGTAAAAAGTAAGTAAAAAGTAGAAAGTGAAAGAAATGAAAAGAAGTAAGGAAAGTAAGTAAGTAAAGAAAGTAAGAAAAAGTAAAAAGAAGTAAGTAAAAAAAAATGAAGTAAGTAAAGAAAAAGTAAGTAAAGTAAGTAAAAGTAAAGGAAGAAAGTAAGTAAGAAGTAAGAGAGAAGTAAGTAAAGAAGTAAAGAAAGAAGCAAGGAAGTAGTGACAGTGAGTAAGAGTAGTGAAGAACGAGCACCTTTAACCTTTGTGAATGTTGTGTTCGTCCCCACTCTCTCCCTCTTGTGTATATTTTTTTTTTTTTTTTTTTTCTTTATTTTTTTATATATATTATTATATATTGCTCCTGTTTGGCAATGTTTGTCTTGCAGTTCCTGAACGACGAGGCAAACTGCTAACCACTTCAGTCATCAAGGCAGTGCGCAACTACCCAAGAACAGATAATTGTGTCCCTCTGCCCCACCATCAGAATCACAGGGGGTAGACCAAAGAAAAATTCCACTAAAAAAGAAAATTTGCCGAGTTACAAAAAAAATCGAAGAAGGCAACACAGTGGGAGCAATCAGAATAATTACAAGTGACGACACTGTAGCTCCCAAAGATGAGACCACAGCTCAAGCACTAAGAGACAAGCATCCAACAAGGGACACCATAGCCATCAACAACCTGAAGGACCCATTACTGAACAATTAATTTGCCAGAATCAGAAGTCTATAAGGCGATAGTGTCATTTCCAGCAGGATCTACAGGAGGTTACACTGGAATTCGACCACAACACCTCAAAGGATGGTAAATCCAGTACTCGGCATCTGCATCAATCCTCTCACCAGTTAACAACTTTTGTCAACAACTGCCTGGCTGGGCGAATCCCAGAAGAAATTAAACCTTTCTTTTGGAGCCTCATTATGCGCTTTGAAGAAGAAGGATGGGGGAATCAGACCCATTGCTGTTGGTAACACCCTTACCGCCTGTTGCCAAAGCAAGCAGTAAGAAACATTCGCCTAGAGGCTGCCAGTTTACTCCAGCCACAACAACTGGGCTTTGGGGTCTCTCAAGGCAGTGAAGCCCAGCTCATGCAGCAAGGGCCTACATCAGGGACCTATCAGAAGACAAGGCCGTAGTCAAACTTGACTTTAGAAATGCCTTTAATATGGTGAAGAGATGTGTTTCCCAGTCTCTTTCCTTTCATTTCGCAGGCTGCCAAACCCTCGACTCTTTTGTTTGGGAACATGAAATTCCCTCATCAGGGTGTTCAGCAGGAGTGATCCCTCGCTCCACTTCTCTTCTGTTTGGCAGTAAGAGAACCAACCAGCCTATGCACGACTCCATCTGGTACCTGGATGATGGCACTCTGGCAGGTACTGGGGAGTCCTTGTTAAGGGCCCAAGGGTGAAACACAGGGGGAAGCCTTAGGACTCATCAAATCCCTCAAAGTGTGAAAATCACAACAATCAGGAAATAATCAATGCGGTGCAAACAATCCTCCAGAAGTATACCACTTCATCCAACAGTCCCTCCTGGGAGCACCGCTGGGTCCCCCCATCGCACTGTCCTCAAGGACAAAGTGGTGACCGAAAAGAATGGAGGAGAAATAAGTGATCTTGATGCCCCTGATCCCTGTTTTCTCCTCCGGGGGCCTTACCTTTCCAAGGCTCACTACATTATATAAATTTATATATTATTATATATATTTAATATATTTTTTTTTTTTTTTTTTTTTTATGGTCCCAGTGGGTTCTTTCCCGGGATAAATTTTTAAAACAGACGAATCTTACCCAGGTGTCCCACTGGCACCCCACTGCTTTTGGAATTTTAAGCTCCCGCCGCGAGTTCAAACCCCATCCGTACCGTGGTTTGTTTTTGGGGGCGTGTCATTACGATTTTTTGATCAAAGGGGTTTTCTTTCTTTTTATGAAACAAACAACAATTTTTTGGAAAAATACTGAAGGCAGCAACTTCAAGGGGCCTCCATTATATTATGTAACTTTAGTTGGGGGACCAGAAGCAACTTGATTTCATGTATTTTTTGTCAT